>CAMZMU010000064.1:17103799-17238438 GCA_947311845.1 Poa pratensis
GGCTCGCAAGCACCCCGCCGCCGTCGGCACCGCCCGCCTCCTCATGATCAAGGCCTGCCGCACCAGGCGGAGATGGCGCGTACCATGGACGTCCTGGAAACCATCACCCGCGGAGGGCCCAGGATGGTGTCCTGGCGTATGAGGCCCTGCTGGTCCAGCTGAGCCGCTTCGGCATGACGGCCACCATCGTGGACAGGTACCGCCGCCTTCTCAGAGAAGGTTGAAGCCCAACTTGCGTATCTACAACACCGTGATCAACGCATTGTGCAAGGATGGGAATGTTAGGGATGCACTGTCGGTCATGGATAAGATGTCTGAGTCCGGGATGAAGCCCGACGCGTTCACCTACACGTCCATGATTCTCGGGTATTGTAAGGACGGTGACTTGGATTCAGCATTTGAGGTTTTCGTTCGGATGGCTAAAGAGGGTGTGAGCCGAACGCCGCAACATACTCAACCCTCATCAATGGGCTCTGCAGCAGTGGGAGGGTGAATGAGGCGATGGATTTGATCAGAGAAATGACACAGCGTGGTCTTCTGCCCACAGCTTACACTATTAACCCCCCATTGTTGCATTATGTGACATGGGGCGCACTGAAGATGCTTGGAGGCTGTTTGTCGATATGAAAAAGAAGGGATGCGTACCAAATGTGTATACATACACGTCGCTTATATGTGGGCAGCATGTGCCAAGGGTGGCCATTGGACTGTTCCATAGGATGGCAAGAGATGGTGTGCTCCCTCATACAGTGACATATAATGCTCTGATAAATGTTCTAGTGGAGGATAGGAAAATGTATTATGCGCTTATGGTTTTAATGTGATGAGAAGGCATGGTTGTTTAGCCGACACCAGGACATACAATGAAATGATCAAGGGCTACTGCATAATTGGTGATATCGACAAGGCAACGTCAATTCTGACCAATCTGTTGAAGGGAAGGCATAGAGCTACACTTGTGACATACAACACCATCATCAAAGGACACTGTGACTCAGGGAATACCAGTGCTGCTCTTAGGATTCTAGAGCTTATGAAGGCTAACGGTGTGAACCTGATGAGTGGTCTTATACTGAACTGATACATGGTTTTTGCAAGATAAGCGATATGGAATCGGCTTCTCGGTTGTTCAAGGAAATGGTGGGTCATGGGCTACGCTCAAATGAAGTTACCTACACTACACTCATTAGTGGCTACTGCAAGGACGAGAAACTGGACTGTGCAGCAGAAATGTTGGAACACATGAAGGCAAGTGGTTGCAGACCAAATGTTCAGACTTACAATGTTCTAATCCATGCTCTGACTATACAGAATAATTTTTCTCTGCGGAGAAACTATGGGAAGCGATGCTTGAAGAAAATATATCTCCGAATGTAGTCACTTACAGTACCATGATTGATGGGTTGTGTAAAAATGGTCCACATCTTTGGCCCTTGAAATGCTCAACAGGATGATTGAACATAACTGTTTACCTAATTTGCATACTTACAGTTCTCTTATTCGAGCTCTGGGTCAAGAAGGCAAGGTAGAGGAAGCTGAGCAACTGTTTTCAGATTTACTGAGGCAAGGGCATACTCCAGATGAAGTTGCTTATGTCAAGATGATTGGAGTTTATATAATGTCCGGCAAAGTTGATCGAGCCTTTGATCTTTTAGGAAAAATGATAAATGCTGGATGCACACCAACCTTGTTGACATACGATGTTTTGATTAAAGGCTTGCAAAATGAGTACCTGATGGTGAACCGGAAACTTGTGGCCTTGCCTGATGCAGTGTCAAACTGCAGTTTTAGTGACCAAGTCCTTAACAAATATACCATTTCAATCTTATCTTCGAAGTTAGCAGAACTGGATGTTGGGCTATCTCTACAGTTGTACGATACATTGTTGTCTGGATTAAGCAGAAGTGGGAGATGGTTTGAGGCTGATATTCTGTACAGAAGCATGGTTGGTCAGGGTTTATGTCCAAATCAGGAGGCATATAATTATTTTATTATTTCCCTACTGAGGGCCGTGAAAGTTGACCTGGCTATGGGCGTATACAGACATATGTCTGCTCAATGTCGTGAACTCCATCTTGTTGGTTATAAAGCACTAATATGTAGTTTATGCCAATTTCACAGAAGGGAAGAAGCCCAATTTATTTTTGAAGACATGCTATTGAGGACTTTTGATTCTGACAGTATTGTGTGGACTGTTCTCATCAATGGACTGCTTGAGGCCGATACAAAGACGTGCTCATGGAATTCCTGCACATCATGGAAAAAAATCATCGTAGGCCTAGTTTCCGTACATACACCTTTTTAGCAAGGGAAGTACTGAAAGAGTAGCCTTCACTAGAATCAGCTGGACTTGATTTACTGCAGCAATTTGGGGATTTTCTTGTGATGCCTGATGGGCCAGAGCTCACCATCTTGAGTGAGTTAGATGGCTAGAGGAACCTCTTCATTGTTTGTGGTCTTCCACATTGTTATCTATTTCCATTTTCCAAGGCTTTGATATTGTGCGTCCAGTGATACCAAAGAATGTATGTGAGCAGCAAGTTGCATAGTCAGTTTAGCTGTTACCTAGGCCCATCATTTTGCACTCTACACCCCAACCTCCATTTCAAATCACTGGTACAGACTTCAATCACTTATAGTTTTCTATATCCATTAATTGTCTTGTGAAGTTGTGATGCATAATACCTTATTTTACTCAGGTGTGGTGCACAAAAGTTGCTTGATCCCCTGATTGCTATTGAGGAAGCTGTGCCATATCTTTCTTCTGGACTCTCTAATGTATCTCTGTGTAAGCAAAATAGGATCAGGGAATGTCATTGTCATTGTTGCTGGGTACAGTTTCATATGCCTGGATGAACTTCATAAGAACGGTTATGCTTAGTGTTCTGGTATCTGTCTGTTCATTTGCAACCAATATCTGGTAAGTCTATTGAGCGTTAATCTCTTGTTGGCATATTGTTCTGTGATGACTTGGCTCATGGCAAACTTGTGTCATACAGTTGGAATATCATCTGGAACACGTTTTGCCCCACAACCAGCAAGAGTGTCCATGGTGCTTGAAGCAGTTGTTCTCCGATTGTTCCGTCTCTTCATACTAGAACTGGTAATGCCTTCCCTGCAGGGGGCTTTGTACTGTTATAATCTTCCAGATACGACCAATTTACTGCTGCTGTTTTGGCATTCCTCATTGTTTTATATTTCCAAGGCTTCCGTGTTGTGCTTCAAGTGAGCTTAAGGAATGCCCATGTGCAGCAAGGTTCATGTCCAATTAATGTACTTTACATGTTGAATATACCCATTACCGACCTCTATTTCGTATCTAAGGTACATACTCCAATTCCAGTGCTTTTGTTCTAGATATGTATCTTTTGATTTTTGTGCAAGTGCTACCATGGTTCATTGACATTGCAGCTTCTTTACAGGAATTACAGTGAAAAATTTCGTGGTTAACATTTTGGGCAAATGAATGGATCAGAGTAATCTGGCATTCTGTTTTTCGTGGTCTTCATGCTGTCAGCTTGTGCTCTCAAAGACATGTATTGAAGTTTCTGGATCATGGCGAAGGATGTTGCTAAGCAGCTTAAGGTAAACATAGTTTACATTCACTGCATATGATTCTTATTCTAATCGCATGTTCTCCTTTTATTATTTGGGTTATAATATCATAACTATTTCCTTCAAACAAGTGGAAGTTTAGTTTTCTTACGCCTACATATTTTTCCTTCATGTGTATCTTTATAATTTATACTCTCTCTGTTTATAAATACATGTGAATGTGGAAAATAGGTAAAACATCTTATATTTAAAAACGGAGGGAGTATATGGTAGCTTCAAAATGAACTGATTGATCCCTTCTGAAGCAATACATAGCACTACAAGAACTAGGTTGACCTTTATGATGCCATGTATGTACATCTGTGCATATATGCGTATATGTACTACACTGTGGTTCTGCAATATGTAAATCTAATTTGAAAGGACAAAGTGCACTATCTGGATATGTTCCATAGGACCAATGTAAAAAGATGTGCACCACCTGAATTTGTATTATGAGATGAGACATTACGTAATGTTTGTTGCCATTATTAGTAATGTTGGAGGGACATTAGTTTATGTTCTTAGTTAGTATCTGTAGTGCTGGCTTAGATGCGTTCAGAAATCCCTTTTTTTTTCTGCGTTTTGATCTTCTAGAGTTTTTCTTCCCTATTGCATGCTTTGAAGCTCCTGCCATTTGCTGGCGCATCAATATCTACCATTTGTTGATACTGATTAGTGAGGCAAGATACAACTTCTCGCAAAAAAAAAAAAAAGGACATGACTGTTATGAGTTATATTTATGATGGCCTTTGGCCTCCTCATAATAATAAGTTGTTGTTTCTAACATGGTATTACGCCTAGGTTTTCTCCCCTGGACATTTTTTTTACGCCGCAACTCGTCCTGGATTGGATCTCCATTCTGTCCGTCATAGTGCGATTTCGTTCTCCGTCTTCGATTCTCCATGTGCTTCTCTCTCCGTCGATCGATTTCTGTAGTATTTTGGAGTGCTCACCTAGTGTGTGGCGGCACAGCCCCCCACGGGAACGAGCACCTCCGCGAACTAGGTTAGCACACTCACACATATGGGCCTGGGCCAACTGGGCCACTATTCAACACTCCCCTCAAGAGGGGTGATAGCTATCTATCATTCCCATCTTGTCACACGCCAGATTGCATTCTTTAGTTCCCAATCCTTTAGTCAAACAGTCGGCAATCTGTTGTCCTGAACTCACATGCTCTATCTTGATGATTCCAGTATGAAGCTTTTCTTTGATGAAGAATCTGTCTATTTCCGCATGCTTGGTTCTATCATGCTGCACTGGATTGTTTGCTATGCTGGTTGCTGACTTGTTATCACACCACACATTCACACAACTAGTTTTCAATATCTTCAGTTCTTCAAGCAAATTTCTTGTCCACAACATCTCACTCATAGTTCAAAAAACCGACTGGACCGCCGTTGAACCGGAAAAAACCGGAACCAGAGCCCTCGCCGGTTTGTTAAGCGCACTGGACTGTCCGCTGGGAACCGCAAAAAACCGGACGAACCGCAGTTAAACCGCGGTTTTTAAAAACCGGCGTCAACAAACCGCCGGTCCGACCTAATAATGCCAAACTCGCGAGAAAAATATATTGCAGGCGGCAGGAATCGAACCTGCGCCCTCACGCAGCGCGCGGAGGCATAACGCCTGGGGTAGCCAACTGGTCCGGGCATGTTTGTGTCATAGTACTACACGTATTGATTAAATACATTTACTTTTTTGACCAGATTATTTTTATTTCTTAACTATTTTATGTTTAAAAAACCAGCAAGTGAACCGAGGGAACCGGCGGTCTAACCGGTGAACCGCGAACCGAGACCCTTGCTGGTTCGATCGCCGGTCTGGTTTTTTAAACTATGATCTCACTTAGCCCTTGAGCCATAGCTCTATATCCTACCTCGGCCGTTGACCTGGACACAACAGCCCGCTTCTTACTTCTCCACGAGACGTTCCCACCAACAAAGACACAAAAACCCGAGGTTGATCTACACATCATCTAGGCAACTTGCCCAATTGCATCACAATACCCATCTATCACGTGCTTGTTACTCCCAATAGCAGACCTCTTCCTGGAGTTCCCTTAAGTACCTCAAAATTCTATATACTGCTTCAAGCAACGTTGAAAAATGCGGTAACTGAGCGGCGCTAAAGCGGAAAAGCGAGCGTATCGTTAGCATAATGCTTCGCTTTGGGCCTGCGCGGCCCATTAAGCGTTGAGCGAGAAAAATCGGACCGATTTCTCTCTAGGTACGCTTCTTCCTCCTGGAGCGGCGCGGAAGCGGAGAAACGTGGCTGCTGAGCGCTCAAGTTCGATGGTAGCCAGCAGCGGGAGATGAAAAATTGGGAGGGGAAAAAGGAGGGAAACGGCAACAGAGAGAGAGGGTTAGGGTTAGGAATCGACCAATCGGCCACTTCCACTCAGAACAGAAAGAGGCAAGCTCTCCCTCACGCCGCCATTTGCAGCTCTCCCTCCCGCCGCCGTTCAAACTCCTCCCGCGCCGCCCTCCAGTTCTTCCTCCAAGCCACCTGCACCGCGACCCCTTCCTCCAGCAGCTCGTTCCCCTTGTCCCCTCTCCGTCCAGATCGAGGGCATCGCTAGCCGCCACACATTAGGTATTCTCCACAACTCGTGTTTTCTCCACAAAACAAGAAAAGAGAGCAAATGAGGCAAATAAAGATATTATTCCACATTCTTCCTTGGAGATATAGCCTAGAATTGCTAGAATTTTTATATATTAGGCTTATATATGCCTAGAAGTGCTTCTATTTTTCTGTCCGTACGGTTCTGTAGAAAACGCTTAAGCGGCGCTTAAGCTCGCTTAAGCTACGTTCCTCTGATCGGAGCCTCACCGCTCGCTTACCGCTTTTTGAACCTTGGCTTCAAGATGATCACTCCTAGGTTCATGCATGTATCTGCTTACTACACTTACTGCAAAGGCAATGTCAGGGCGTGTATGACATAAGTATAACAACCTCCCTACTAACCTTTGATATCTTTCTTTCTCGACTGGCTGTCCTGACTGAGCTGTCACTTTGTGGTTTTGATCAATAGGGATTGAGGCTGCCCGACATCCTATAGCATTCCTACATCACTTAGGAGGTCTAGAGTATACTTCCTCTGAGATAGCGCAATCCCCTTGGTAGACCTAGCCACTTATATACCCAGGAAGTACTTGAGTCGGCCTAGATCTTTGACTTCAAATGCCTTGCCTAGACACTCCTTCAATCTTGCAATTTCTTCTTTGTTATCCCCTGTGATAATAATATCATCCACATATACAGCGAGTATGGTGATTTTCCCTTTTTCATGCATGTAGAACAGTGTGTGATCACCATTACACTGCCCATAACCCATACAACATACAACACGTCTGAATTTGTCAAACCAAGCTCTTGGAGACTGCTTTAGTTCGTAAAGGGCTTTCTTTAATCTGCATACCTTGCTAGTAGTCTGAGAGGTCGAGAAACTAGGTGGGATCTCCATTTAGACCTCTTCCTGCAAGTCCCCATGCAGGAAAGCATTCTTCACATCGAGTTGATGCAAAGACCACCCAAAGTTCGTTGCAGGAGATCGAAATCCTCACAGTATTCATCTTTGCTACTGGAGCAAAGGTCTCATCATAGTCAATGTCGTAGGTCTGACTATACCCCCTCGCCACAAGCCTTGCTTTGTACTCCCTCCGTTCCATAATATAAGATGTTTTAGGTGTTACACATGTTGTCTAGATTCATACAAAAAAGAGTGGACATGTACACTAAAACATGTCTACATACATATGTGTACATGTGAATGTGGCAAAAGGCTAAAACATCTTATATTGTGGAACGAGGGAGTACCTTTCAATCTTTCCTTATGCCTTCTGTTTCACAGTGTATACCCACTTGCAGCTAACTGCCTTCTTTCCTGCTGGGAAAAGTGTCAGAACCCATGTCTTGTTCTTACACAAAGCCTCCAACTCCTCCACCATGGCCATACGCCATTTTGAGTCCTCATTTGCCTTCTTCCGAGAAGCAACGAATGCTTTGTAGGATGGTGATAATGCTTCATAGGAAACATAGTTTCCAATATCATTTGCATTGAACCCATATCGTTCCGGTGGTATCCCTGCGTTTGCTTGGGTAGTTCTCCTCAAAGCAATTTCCCCATCAATTTGCCCTTCAGCCTGATCTCCATAAGAGATGGAAATCACATGAGCACTACCTTGTTGTTCCGTTAGTGGCTGATCAAGTTGCTCCCCCTGATGTGCAACACCATTACCACGCTTTCGTGAATACACCTTAAGTTGCTCCTCCTGTCTGCTGTCCACCTCGGTACACTGCCACACACTCTACCAATATGAGCCGGTGCTGAAACCTGCACACCACCAGTGTCGGCCGATTGTACACCAGTAGTCTAGGCTAGTGCTGTCACAGGTAAATCGAGAATGGTGTCATACCTCCACCATCCCTTAACCATACCCGTACACGTATCTATGTCAGCCCAACCCCAACTAAACCCATTTAATCTCACTTTCAGCCAAACCAGAACTGAACCCACTACGGTTTCCACTCAAACTTAATTTAACCCAATACATAACTGTGGGTTTAAACCCAATCAGAACACAACGCAGAACCATTTCCTACCGTGCCGCGTCGTGGGGTCCCCACCGATTGACTTAGGATCGAGCCGCCACCATGTCCAGCTCCTCCGCCGGCGAGCCAATCGTGGCCTCCTTGCTCACAACCCCGCCGACGACCGACAGAGCTCTACGCCTCTACCCCGCTAGTGCCTCATTCGTGACATCCCCTATGCACTCCCCGTTCGGACTCCGCGTCATCATCGAGGTAAACGGAGGATTTAGGCGGACGGCGGCGTAAGGAGCAGTCCTTCAAGCGCGTCTTGCCTGTGGCGCGGTCGGCGATCTCCTTTGCATCCTGTTTTCGGTTGGGAATCCAGGTGGGCGTCAGATGGTTCGATGTGATTCGATTTCGATCTGATTTCGAGAGGAGGCCGACTTGTTCGATCTGATTTCAAGAGGAGGCCGACTTGATTCGATCTGATTTCGAGAGGAGGCCGGCTTGGTTCGATTGAACACCTTGTACAGGAGCAACTCCTCCCAAGCGTTGGCGTCGCCCCGCTCCACAGCTGAGCAGGATCTTCACCTGCTCCCACGAGGCAGCGGCACAGAGCGTAACTGGGGCATCCCGACGGAGTGGAACATGAAGCCGCCGCTGTGGGAGAAGAGGTGGGCCGTGGCGGAGATGTTTGGAGATGGCGTGGTCGGAGGACGAAAGCCGACGACGCGGGAGCGACGCTAGGAGGGTAGGTGCGGTTGGCCGTGCGCCCGTGCGAGCGGTGGCGCTGTTGTCGCCGAGGCGAGGAACCAATGGCAGGAACCGGTTTCGGACCTATAGTTCGTAACTGTAACAACCAAATAGTTTAAGCCCACACCTAACCAAACCCAATTGCTTTCTCCACACAACCAAACCCAAACCGAACTGCTAAGAGACTCAGCCCAAAGCCCCAAACAAACCTGAACCAATCGAGCCCAAAACAAAAACCGAACCATTTCACCCGGTTAATTAAAAACCATTCCCAGATTTAGTCACAGGAGCCACGGAAGTTAGTGTGCTACTATTCTCCCCCTCTTGGCCAACTTCATCATCGTGAAATTGGTCACGGTTGTCAAACATACAGCTTAGATCAGTTTTCTCACCATAGAAAAGTTCCGATTCACGGAATGTAACATCCATGCTCACAAATGTCCTCTCAGACGGAACTTTGTACCCTTTTTGCCCTGAAAAATACCCAATAAAGATGCACTTGACTACTCGAGGATCCAACTTGTTGACTGATGGCCTATGATCACAAACAAAAAGGTGCAGCCGAACACTTTGGGAGGAACTGGAAATTTATTTTCTGTGAAAATCAACTCCCACTGTGATTTCATACATGTCACTTGGGATGGTGTGCGGTTGATCAAAGTGTGGCCATCATGACAGCTTCGCTCCAAAGGAACTTGGGCACTTTCATGGTGAACATCAAAGCCCGAGCCACCTCCAGTAGGTGATGATTTTTCCTCTCCGCCACTCCATTCTGAGGTGTATCCGGACAAGATGTTTGATGCAGAATGCCCTTTTCAGAATAAAAGCACCAATGGCCTTGTTAACGTACTCAGTGCCATTGTCTGACCTGAGTGCTTGAATCTTCACATTAAATTGAGTCTGAACAAGGGCATAAATGTTTTGAAACACCGAAACACTTAGGGTGTGTTTGGTTTAGTGGCTATGAAAAAGTGGTTGGGGGTACCCCCAACCACGTGGTTGGTGGTAACCACTTTTCATGTTTGATTGTGTGGGTTGTTAGCGAAGTTTTGTGTTTGGTTGAAGTGATAAAAAGTGGTTATGGGTAACCATATTTGAGGTGTGGGTGATATGGTAACCTCTTTGATATGATGGTGAGAATACCCTCTCAACATGAGCTTTTGACTACATAAATCGATTAAAGTATGGTATGGATAATAAGAATTTCAAAAATGCAATATATTTTGACATCACGTTCCATTTAGACACGAAGAAAAAAAATCAGCACCATGCTTCAAAAACGCAGACAATTTCCAAATAGAACATGTGATAGTGCCATATCAATATAGGGTACGAGTTCAAATTTAATTAAAGTGATACATGCCATAGTTCAGTGGTTCACATCAAAAGCACAAGTGCGTAGAAATATTATTAATGCTTTGTTTAGCATCGAAAGCCCAAGTCAAACATGGCATAAAGAAATCACTTATCATCACCATCTCTAGCTTCAAGATCAGCAGCTCCAGGAAATGTCTTATTCACATACCTAGAAACCCAAACCATCTTCTGAGGAGGCTCCAACACTTGAAACGCTTTTACTAAATTAGGATTCTCAACCAAATAGGCATAGTAATGGGCAAGGAAATCCAAACCAAAATCTGGGAGTGTTTTCATGCCATCCAAAAGGCCATCCAAGGAGTTCTGGTTAGTGCTAGCAGTTTTCTCTATGGCAATAGCAAGTCTTTCGCTACAAGCCAAGAGAGTTGCTTGTAGCCCATCTTCCGCACTAGGATTAGTTTTCACCTTTTTTTTGTTTGGGAGCCGATGACTGACCTCCATTGTGTGATTGGGTAACTTCAACATCCGGGGAATCTCCATTGTTAGCTACCTCTTCTTCTTCAAGATTAGTCACCTCTGTAGCTAGAGGCTCATTTGAGCCTCTTGCATATTCTCCCGTGGCCAAGCTTGAGGCATGGATAATAGCCATCTCATCATAATGCTCAATAGGCTTGTTAAGGAAAGGTGCATCTTCTTTGTGTGCCTTTAGAAAATATGAAACACACAATTCAGCAACATATAGGCATAAGATGGATTATTCCAGCAAGTATTGGGCATAAAAGAACTCATTTCAGCAAGTATTATACATAAAAGAACTCAGTTCAGCAACATATAACCAGAATAAACTCATTTCAGCAACATGTAGGCATAAGATGGATTATTCCAGCAAGTATTGGGCATGAAAGAACTCATTCAGCAACTATTATATAGAAAAGAACTCATTCAACAACATATAGCCAGCAAATGATACCTTCACATGGTTTGTGTAATGCTCATGGTCAAGAATAATCATATGTTGCTCTTCATCCCATCCTGCACCACTCAATTTCTTTAGCTGCAATATCTTTCCAAACTTTCTCCTCCAATTCCTGTTATGATAGCGGATCTGAGTTCCAGACAAGCTAAGCTGAAAATGCTCATTCAAATCTTTGGCACAAGCATTCAGGTGTGATTGCTTGAACCCAGTACATGTTTTACTTTGCGCAATACGATATAGGTGAGCCAGCATGTACGCTGACATGGCAGGTGTCCATGCAACTTGCTTAGACTCCATTTCCTACAAATTAGGCATAAAGAACACATGAAGCATGCAAATTAGGCAAAGATATCATTCCAGCAAGTATTTGCACGCAAAGATATCATTCCAGCAAGTATTTGCACATACACAAATCATCCAGCAAGTATTTGCACGCAAAGATATCATTCCAGCAAGTATTTGCACATACATAAATCATTTCAGCAATTAAATTTCAGAACATAGATCTCGGTACAAATATCATTTCAGATAAATTCAAGCAAATACAGTAGTTCCAACAGAATAATTGACATACTACCTATTACATATTTTGTTGCTGCAAATAGTTAAGTCGGTCTTCCCACATTTGATCAGCAAGTTCTTGCATAAAATTAACTGTGATGGCATGTTCATGTGCTTGGCCAGTTGACGTTGAAGCATGATTAATATTTGGCACCCATTCATCCTCGGGTATGATATATTCATCTATCCCATCATTTATCACCCAGTTGTGAATAATGCAGCAAGCTACAACAATGTCTACTTAAGTAGGAAAACGGAAGAATGGAGTGGCATCATCAAGGATTTTGAATCTTCTCTTGAGTGAGCCAAATGCACGTTCTACGTCTGTTCGGAGAGAAGAATGCCTAAGGTTGTACAACTCCTTCTCATCTTGCACGGGATTGCTTCCCCACTCATTTAAATGGTATCTCACATTACGAAAAGGTGACAAGAATCCCGGTTTAGCTCCATATCCAGCATCAACTAGATAAAATTTGCCTATCATATAAGGGATATTCGATTATTTTGATAAAACAAATAGTGCCATTGACAAAACTTGATCTACATAGTTTGTGTACTACCTTGTGGGACACGTAGACAATTTTCACGTGTTAAAACATCACGTAAAACTAGAGCATCATGTGCTGTCCCCTCCCAACCAGCCAACACATATGTGAACCGAAGATCAAAATCAACGGCCGCCATCACATTTTGAGTTGCATGTGTCTTCCTACCACGAAAAGCAGGCTCCATTTCAGGAGTAACGCTGGCTCGTACATGTGTACCATCAATAGCTCCAATACAATCGTATGTGGTGAAAATGAAACGAAAAAATTAGGATCAAAACAAATCCATGCCTACAAAATGAAAAATGTGGTTGTCACTCTCATACCTTAAAATATGGATCCCACCGTGGTTCCCTTGTATTTTAGGTCAAATCTCCATGGAAGGCTTCCTAATTAGGTCATCTCGAAGCTCACCAATGGCATGGAGGACTCTTTTAAAATAACGGCTAACAACCTCACCGGATCTACCAAAGTTGCCACCAATTACTCTATTTCTAACGTTGTGACCAACGGTGTGCAAAAACGTAGCTAGTTGCTGCTCAATAGACATGTGTATCGTGTCCTTCAACAATTTCCGGTCCCTAAAGAGTTGACAAAATCGAAAAAAATGGTTTTTTCCGTAGCCTAAGCATGTTCACACAAGTTGTGTCATTCTTCCAAACTTTGTGCTCGAAATACTCTCTCCTCATTCTATCCCTATCATCGATGGGGGCATATGTAATGGTTGCTCTTCTTTTTCTCTTTCTTGATTGAACAAGCAATGTCATCATGGAGATAAACATATGTGCCACGGCTGTAAAAATTAAAATCTTTTGCCTTGTTGTCCATCTACAATGCAAAATTACACAGCATATAACTTCCACAGCATATCCACTACTAGCAGATTTCTATGTATTAAAACCGAAACAGCATGCACATTTTCTGCCCAAAACACATTATACTTTGGGGGAGAAAAACTACCTCAAGTCTTGATGAATATCACCTTCAAATAACGTGTCCTATCTTTAGTACCTGTCCATGATATAGAATGAAATTAGACCAGAGAAACTAGAGAGCAAAACTGCTCAGATTTACATCTACGGATCTATCTAGCTAGACTACTTTGTGTGCTAATTAACTTGCAGCCACGGGTGGGTCAGCACTCAGCAGTGCACACAGGTCGCAGCTAGCATCGTCGCGCTGAACAGAGACGGAGAGGAGAGGTAGGAGAGGGGATGGCAGGAGCTTGCTTGTTCAGCTGGTCGCCGGCGTCTCCCCGGATGCTTGCTGCAGGTGGATCTGCCACCGCCGCAAGGAACTCTATCAGGACGGGAGGGAACGAGAGGGGAAAAGAAAGGAGGGAACTGATAAGGGTTCGCGGGCTTTTGCTCTGTTTTGGAGAGGGTGAGCCACCGAAAATCCCTTCGCGGGTGATTTCAGCGCGGCCGCGGAGGGTGGTTGGCCTCAACCAGGTTTTGGAGGGAATATACCCAAAATATGGCTACCCCCACACACCCAACACCACAAACCAAACAGTGGGTAACCACCCAAAAAGTGGCTACCACTAACCACCTGGTGGCTAGCCACCCAACCAAACGCACCCTTAATCTTTATGTTTCAGAAGATAGACCCAAGTCATGCGAGAATGACAGTCGATGAACGTAACAAAGTACTTCATACCACTAACAGATAACACTGGACATGTCCATACATCAGAATGGATTAACACAAAAGGAGATATGCTCCTTATCCGCTTACTCACATAGGAGTTTCTGGTATGTTTAGCAAACTCACACGCATCACAGTTTAGCTTGCTCTTGTCCACACCACCCATTACATCAGGAAATACTGGATACATTTGTCAAAAGACACATGCCCCATCCTACAGTGATGAATGAGGGCTCTAGTCTCCTTATTCTCAGCAACTGCAGCAAGCATGTGCATTCCCTCCTGCTCCATCATGCTGCGGTCCATGTACCACAGCCCCTTACGCCTCGCTCCAGTCCCAAGGCTCCTGTTCGTCGATCTCTCCTAGATCAAAGAACACAAAGCGGTTAACAATGAGCCGACAATCAATTCGATCAACCAGAGCGCTCAAGGACACTAAGTTGACGGGAAAAGCTGGCACATGCAACACAGAGGATAATTTTATACTCGGTGTGCAGGTGACTGTCCCAACACCTGAGATGGGTTGGGCTGTGCCATCTGCTGTGTAAATGGTTTTCAGATTTGTGTGTGGGGTATAAGATGTAAACTCAGTAAAGTCTCCAGCAACATGTTGTGATGCTCCAGAGTCAAGCACCCATTAAGATTTTTGATTATGGACGTGTTCAGTGTTACCTTCATTTGTATCGACAAAGTTGGCATAGCTAGTTGCAGTCTCTTGTCCTTCTGTAGACTGCTTCACCTCGACAGAGGCAACAACATTTGCCCTGGGAGCATTCCAATAACCACCACGTCCATTCCGACCACATCTGTTGTTACTGCCACTATTATACCCTCTGCCTCTTCTCCTTGAAGGGGGGGGGGGGGGGGGGGGTTCAGTATAGAAACGGCTGATATGCCCAGGGCTGCCACAATTAGAACAGTCATCCCTAGAACCACTCCCTAGAACCACGCTGACCAGCTAGTCTCTAAGCAGATTTGTTCCCAGCTCCTCTAGACTGCAGGCGAACCGCTTCTTGAGACATCACAGCAATGGCCTCATCTAGAGACAGTATAGAAACGGCTGATATGCCCAGGGCTGCCACAATTAGAACAGTCGTCCCTAGAACCACGCTGATCAGCTAGTCTCTAAGCAGATTTGTTCCCAGCTCCTCTAGACTGCAGGCGAACCGCTTCTTGAGACATCACAGCAATGGCCTCATCTAGAGACAGGAGTGTAGTCTGATGGAGCAGTGCAGCACGCCGGTACTCAAAATCTTGATTTAGACCCTTCATGAACTGCATCACACGTCTGCGCTCAACCCAAGTCCTGGCAATCTCCATTGACTATGCATGTGGAAGCTCAAGGGGATCACACTGATCCAGTTCTGCTCAAAAATGTTGTAGCTCATGCTCATTCACATACACCATCACACTTCTGTCATTTTGACGAACAACATGGATCTTGTCTTCAATTTGAGACATAAGCATAAGATTTCCCTTACCAGAGTACCTCTTGGACAGCAAGTTTCACACATCAGAAGCACATGGCAATGCCTCAACGGCCGCTGCAATAGCTGGACTCAGGGAGTTCAACATCCATGCCAATATCAGGGAGTCAGTGACACTCCACTTCTTCCACTCTGAGCTCTCCTTGTCAGCCGGTTCTCCAACAGTCCCAAGAACATATCCCATCAGACACTTTGTTTTCAAGATCAACAAAGCCCACCTCGACCGGCTCAAGTAGCTGCTCACCCCATTCAACTTGACATCATTGGGCATGAGTTCGAGCTTGAGAACCTGATCTACTTGGGACGCAACAAGTGCGCCCCCTGCTGCACCATTTGCTGACGACCCCTCGGCATTCGCAGTCAGTAGTTGCGCGAGTTTCTCCAAGGCAGAAATGAGTTCAGTCCCCATGATAGCCTCCTTATGCAGTTCGCCTTCACCAGCAAATCCACACAGCTGCTCCCCCTCGACTCCTCGGGCTGCACATGGGCGTCTTCCCCGCCACCAGGAGCAAGCTACTGCTGTCCAAGGACCAAGCTCCTGCAGTCCCCTTCTCTCACGCAGCCCTGCTGCCGCTGTAGCCGAACAACACCTCCGCTTGGTGAAACTCCTCCATCCAAGCTTGCCCCGCTAGCACTAAAGCTCTTGGTCGCCCGGAGCTCCGCCTCCCGCCCCCGATTCACCGCCGGCAGGCTCCAGGACCCAGCATCCCTAGCTCTGATACCATGTAGTATTTCGGAGTGCTCGGCGGCACACCCTCCACGGGAACGAGCACCTCGCTGAACTAGGTCAGCACACTCACACATATGGGACTAGGCCAACTGGGCCACTATTCAACAATTTCTTCCGCTGCTACTCTTCCTCTCTTGGTCGATCGATTTCTCCCGAAACAGATCAGCGATTGTTGTCCGTCATCTTCCAAATTTCTTCCTTGAGGGTGACTGCTGCTGCTGAAATTGGCCGTCGCGGGTTCCACATTCCAGTCTCCGCCGTGGCCGACCCTGCTACAGCTCCGCCACGGGCCGTCGCCCGCCTGACTCCCTCCTCCAGGCCGCTGTCGGCTGCCTCCTGCTCCGATCCCATCAGGACTAAGCTCCGCCGCCGCCGGCTTCGCTCGGCATGCCACCATTTCTTCCACTCTACCACCGCCGGGTGGTGCCCCGCCGTCGCCGGCCGCCGGACCTCACTGCGGTTCTTCGTCGCTCGCGTTTGTTCGGCTCGCTTCGCTCACGTCCGTGTGGCTTCGGCCGCGTGGGCCGCTTTGCCTTCTGAGTTCTGATTCGTTGGTAAAAAAAGGAGTAAAATGAATAGGTGCAACGTCTCCATCCTTGGGCTATGGTTCCGTTCCTCACTGCCAGGTGCTCTTCGACAGTTTTCCCTATATTGATCCCGTCACGCACATGTGCCTTACCTCGGTACTTGGTGCTCGCCCGCTTGGAGGTGGTGCTTGTCGCTCTACTTGGACTCGCCTTGTGACTTCCATTGGTGGTGTTGGCTGCTCTACATTGACTCCTTTGGCAAGCTGCACTGATATGATGGCTTTTGCCTCCTCATAATAATAAGTTGCTTTGGCCTCCTCACAATAATAAGTTGCTGTTCCTAACAATGATGACAAATGATAAGTGTGCTGATATATTGACATATTGTTTGTATTGGTTTTGCACGTTCATAATCACTGCCTCTCCTGTTTTTGTCTGTGTTTTGATCTTTTATTGTTTTTTCTATTGCATCCTTTGAAGCTCGAGACGTTGGAGGCATCGATCTACCATTCGTAGCTACTGATTAGTCAAGCAGGACACGACTCCTTGAAATAGAAAAGCACGGTATGAGTGACTATAAATGTTAAATGGGCTGATATATTGGCTGTATTGGTTTTGCATGTCCATAATCTCCATTTTGGCAATTCATCAGGAACAAGAAATTGCACATGAGGTGAACGGATACATCATCGCTGCCAATCCATTTGGTGGAGTCTGTATTGGCTGATTGACCTTCCCTAGCTGATTTCATGGAAGCATTTTTTGTTCAGAAACTGATATGCTGCTTGCTGTTACAGCGTAAACCAATGCTTTGAGCTGAGAAAGAATGGGCAACCAAGCTTGTTTTGGGCTATTATGGTTGCAATTGTAGAGCTTAAAGCGAGTTTGGGTCGAAACTTGTAGCAGAATGTGCGTGTGCTTCAAGGCCAGTGTGGTGGGCATATACAATGGTCCCGTTGCAGCCATGGCCTGCCATCTGTCCATGATCCAACAACATTCAAGAGTGAAATTTATATTTATCACCAGTTTGGCATGTGTATGACGTTACGATTTCCCAGCTGTGGTCAAGAATGCACGGTTCATGCTTGCTACGCACCGGACATGGGCCCTCTATGCTCATGAACAAACTCCAGACCATCTCGAGTCCAATTTTGTGCACAGCCGGTAGGTGATGCAGTGTTTAACTATATTTCGTTGACGTGCCTGTCGGCATCTCCAAGATGATGCTCTTGCGGAAATGGCTGCTGAAGCGTAACAGAAAGGGGACTGAGATCTTAATGATGCTGGTTCTCTGGTGGTTTTGGAAGTAGAGAACCCAATGGTGCTCACTGTTCAACCCCCAAAAATGGAGATGAGCATACTAGCAGCAAAAAATGGTGACAGTGGAGGGGGTTTGCAAAGAATTTCTTTGCCTAGTCAGCTTGTGCTTATTAGGTGGGGTTGGTGTGACAATCAATCTCAACCATCACCGTACGCTTTTCATGGCTCCAATGCACATGAGTTCCAAGAAGCGAGCATGCACATTGATTGAAGTATTGAACACTGGAACTAGCCCGACTGTTCCGGCACCGCTGTACTTTACTACTACAATGGGCACTAGCCTTTTCAGTTCAGTTCAGCCTGCCCGACTGCACACGGGCACGCATGGTTGGTTAATTACAAGCGGATATGGAGATCCTCGTGATAGGCATTGAAAGTAAACAGTCTGAGCTTGTACCGTGGTCCTTCACTGTCTGGCCATCTGCCAATATTACGCATACGATGAATGGCAAAGGGTGGAGGAGGAAGGATGAATGAAACTGCTGCCAGCATGCCTTTTCTGAAATCCACCCGCTGCGCAGCCATTGGCCGAGCCGCGCATGGCGTCAGAAGCTTTGTTTGTTTCGACACCGGTCAATATCTAGGAGTAGCACTAGAGACACGTAAACGACGAACGGAGCTAGGCCAGATGAGATTCGAGGATTCTATGCACAAGAAAATGTATCTTGATCCTAGTTAAATATTCTTGATGTTTTGATTAGGTCTGCTGTACATACTACACCAGCCTGATTCAGGTCAATTGGTCGTGCCTTTTATGTACTGGTTGATCAACTAGGAATGTTTTTCCACTTGATCAATCTTCTGGCCTTCTTTCGCCTCTTCATTCAATTCAAACACTTTTCGATGTCTGCTTGAAATTGATGAGATCACGGTTTGGGCACGCCATATTGAATACCCTGGCCAGTTGCACTGGCCACTTTGATCACACGCACTGTCCGTGATCTGTTTCAGTTTCTCTGACCATGGGCCAGTACATTCTTAAAGTGTCGTGTCAGTACTGGGTAGGTCGTGCGTGATGCATGTGATGTCTCTCCTTGCCATATTGTAAGATACTAAGAATGCGCACAATATAATTAACAACACGTTAAGCTTATAATGTGCAGATTCGTCATATCTTATTTTGAAACCAGATATCATCTTTTTTATTTCCTCTGTGTAGGATACCCCCTTCTGAAAAAAGGTGTATATTGTGGATTTTTTTTTTAAAATAATATTTTTTTGAACAGAAATTCGGAAAATAGCGCGCGTTTTCCAGAAATTTGGAAAATAGCGCGGCGTCGGCAGCGGCCGGACCGAAACAAAGGTTTCGGCACGGGTCAAACCGAAACAATTAGGTTTCGGCACGGCCAAAGCCGAAAGGCCGCTGAACTGCATGCACGCCTGCCTTTCGCATAACGGCGGGACCGACAGGCCAGTTTCGGCTCTGGCCGTGCCGAAAGTACCATTTCTCCCGCCATTTTGTTCCCACCATTTTCCTCCCGCTCTTCTTCTCCCGCCATTTTTCTGCCGTGCCTAATTTTCCCGCCAAACTTGCTCCCGCCTTGTATTTTCCCGCCAGCCTTGCTCCCGCCTATTTCTCCCGCCAATTGGTCTGTGCTCGTCCTATAAAAACCCCGGGAGGAGATGTCGAGTTGGTAAGCATAGTCCACTCACTCGAACATGTCGAGATACAATTCAGATGGTAGTTTCCCGGCAGGAATGTCGGCACTCCTTTTGAAGTTTACGGCCGAGTTCAAGGTAGACAATAAGGAGATCCCATTCGAAGATATTGTTAGTCATCCACCTCATCTCCGTGAGCTATCAGCGAAGCTAGCTAGGCATGGGTGGCCATGGAGGAATTACAACGAAATAGAAAAAGAACTCATGAGGCTGCATGCTAGGTGGCAGAAGAAGAAGCTAACATATCCCACTGAAGCATATATGTTGGATGCTTTTCATCATCCGATGTTATGGGTCGAGGAGAGCGAGGACGAAGATGACATCTTCATGCCCACTGAAGCGAGCAAGAGAGCTGCAGCAGCGGCGGCGGCGTCGAAGGGCAAGGGTGCAGCGTCGTCGAAACGCAAGGCTGAAGCATCGTCGAAGGGCAAGGGTGCGGCGTCGTCGAAGGGAAAGGGTGCAGCATCGTCGAAGGGGAAGAGTGACGCGGGAGGCTATGTCGATGGTAGATGACTTTTCTTTTTCAATTTATGTTGTGTTGTCGCTACTACCAGTTTTCTTGCTGTCTGTGTAAGTTGCAATGTTTGTTTAATAACCTGTGCCGTACAACTTATTTTTCTCTGATATGTCTCGTACATAGATAATAATATGTCTCATACAAACATAAATATGAATATGTCTGACATAGAAATTAAAACATAGTTCGGACACATACAAATTAAACCATACAAATTCACGTACAAATTAAAACATAGTTCGGACACATACAAATTACAACATAGTTCGGACACATACAAATTAAACCATAGGGATACACACATAGAAATTGGAATGTAGTGCTAGCCACGTTGGCCACGTCCTCGGTTTCCTCGGTTTCCTCAACTTCCTCGACCACGCACATGATCAGGAATGACTGCAGGATCAGGATCAGGTCCTAGGCCGTATTTGGGACAATACTTCTCTCTATGCCCAAAAAGATTGCAAAGTAAGCACTGTCTAGTACATCCACCAGCTTCAGACTCGTCCATATCATTCCGGATTCGACGCGAGTTCCGTCTTCCTCTGCTAGTTCTCATAAGAGCAGGATCCGGAATATATTCTCGTTCCATCTCATTCACCTTGTTGAAGTTGCCAACTACTCTAAATCCTGTCATCTCCCCGGTCCAAGTTTCAACCACAACCTCTTTCATGAAATACGGAGAGACAAAACTGATTGGGTTCATCCCCAACTGGCCAGAAACAGTAAGGACATGAGAACATGGGAGGTGAAGCAGTCTCGGTTTGTTGCACGTGCACTCGCACGTTGGGGGTGCAGTAGCACTAATTATGACCTCATGGGTTTTCAGCTCACCCGCACCAAATCGTGAGGTTGGTAAGCGTACCTCGTACCTCGCTTCTTCATTACCAATACGAATCACCGTGTGCATCTGTGCCTTCTTTATCTTCTTGTCCATGTACTGTCTTATCTTGCGGCAATAAGGTGTGTTGGGGTAATACTCAATATGCTCGACGGCTTCACGACGTCTATGTCTGAAATACGTCAATGTTCCGTGCAAAATACCCTCCACCAGTGCTGTCAGTGGCAAACTCCTATTCCCTCTGAGTACAAAATTATACACCTCAGCTAGGTTGGTAGTCATGATGCCGTACCTTGCTCCATATTGGTTGTGCAACAGAGACCACTTCACGGGAGGCTCCTTCTCTATCCACTCTTCAAATTTTTTGATTCGTTTTCCCTTCTTTCTCTTCGTACCAGGAGGGTCAATTCCAGGCAAGTCACACAACCCAACAGGCTCTGAATCTGTCGTATTTGCCGCAGTACCCTGTGTCGCATCACCCTGTGCCGCAGTACCCTGTGCCGCAGCAACCTGGGCCGCAGCTACCTGCGCCGCAGCAAGCTGTGTAGCTACCGCTTGTGCCTGCGCAGCTTTCCTTTCCTTCACCTGCTGCCCAGTGAATTCAGTCAGTCTTTCCCACAGAAACTGATACTTCCTCTCTTGATTCTGATTGCACAGTCTTTTAAACAGATTCATCAGCCTTTTACTCTTAAAGCATGAGTAAAAGTTAGCGCCGAGATGACGCATACACCAGCGGCTTTGCATGTCAGTCCATGGTGCTGGTTCATCCTCGGTGGGGTGCTGTAGTTGCTTTATAGCCTTAAGCATACCAGGATGCCTGTCGTGAAGGATGCACACATTTGGTCGAGTCTTCACAACTGCCTTTTTCAATTGCCTGAAGAACCATATCCAGCTCTCATAATTCTCACCCTCGACAAAGGCGAAGGCAATCGGGATGATCTGCCCATTGCCGTCCACACCTATTGCGGTCAGGATCTGCCCCTTGTACTTGCCTGTGAGAAACGTGCCGTCCACGCAGAGCACTGGACGACAATGGGTAAAAGCTTCGATGCAAATAGCGAATGAGAGGAACAGTCGGCCGAATACACCATATTGAGGAAATTCCGGGAACCGTTGTAATTCTACTAAAGCATATGTGCCAGGATTCCTCTCCTTCAATGTGCTAACAAGACGAATAACATTATCATAAGAGTCATAGAAAGATCCAAACCTCTCCTCTAGAGCCTTCTGCTTAGCTCTCCAGGCCTTTCCGTACTTAATGGTGGTATTCCATCTTGCCTGAACTGTATCTATGATGTGCTTTGCTACCATGTCTTTCTTCTTCACTATCTCACTGAACAAGAGACGTGCAATGAGAGTTGACATTAGGTTTGGGTGATCTGTCAGCAAACTATTAATTTCACATGTGTGTGGCACGACGTCTGTCACCACCCACACCACGTCATACTTCGGCAAGTGACCATGCACCCGTGACGGACAACCAATGTCAACACAGCTCATTG
Source organism: Poa pratensis (assembly GCA_947311845.1). Taxonomy (NCBI): domain Eukaryota; kingdom Viridiplantae; phylum Streptophyta; class Magnoliopsida; order Poales; family Poaceae; genus Poa; species Poa pratensis. Next base: position 17,126,312 of record CAMZMU010000064.1, read on the forward strand.
TCAAATATTGCCTATTTGACACGTCAGTGCGGAAAACCCTTTGCGTGGACAATGCCCACTGAATCACGGCTTCCCTTAACTGTTGCTTCGTGCTGTACTGAGCCCCGATTTGAATGTTATTCATGTGGTACTCCCAGGACGATTCATGGACATCAGGCACGGCCGTGATGGCAGAGTTGTCCTAATTCCAGCCTGTACTGTACCTTCGTGCTCATCCGCATCAGCCTCCCCAATTTGGGCAGGTCCTGCTGACAGTGCTAGTTCATAATGAAGAGGAATTTCTGACAGTGATGGTACATAGCCAACAGGAATTTGAGCATGTCCTGCTGACGGTGATGGTTCATAGCCAGAAGGAATTTGAGCATGTCCTGCTGACGGTGATGGTTCATAATGACCAGGCATTTGGGCACAATACGAACTAGTTGCTTCACTAGTCTCTCCAGTCTGAACAGCACCGCCACCTATTTCAAAATTATTCTGCTTCAGAAGAAACGACACTAGGACTTCTGGTTTTGTCCCTCGGCGTTTGCATGATGCTAGCCAAGAAACCCACTGATTTGTCCGATCAAGCGGCAACAACTCCCAGCGAATATTTGATCGGGATTTGGTCCATACCGACTGCATCCTAACAGTCCAGTAATTAGGATCATACCCAAAATTCACCATAAAATACCACTGGACACCGCCGATTTTCACTTTCTCTGGCTCTGTCAACTGAATCTCCACATTTTCAAATTCACTAAGATCAACCCCTGACTCAGATGTACGGACTGTACCGGCACCGTAGTGCACAACAACATTGACCACTTCCATTACCTAAACAAATTTATTCAATCATTAAATACTCCACAGCGGATATATCTAAATATTACGATACATCGATCTAACTGACAACATACACTAATCCTAAAAAATCTAGAGATTAGGGTTTACCCTTGACGCGTGCGTAGCTCCCGCTGCCCGGCTTCAATCTAGCACCACCACCGCCGCACCACGCCTCTAGCATCCCCAACACCGGCACACACCACCACTATGCACCATTGTTGACCACCATTGCTCCACCTCCACTCCCCCAAACGCCTCCACGAACAACTATCCCATCAGTAGATCGATGATGGCCTAACCCTCCTCTACTCTATTTCTTGATTGAGGATTTTTTGGGGGTAAAAATCGCTGCTGTTGTCCTGGAAACGGAAGAAGGAGAGGAGAAGGACTGGTCGAGTGAGAGAAAGAAGAAGATGGGATTCGAAGGAGGACAGGCCACCTCTTTTGGTCTGCCTGCTTTCGGCACGGGCCGTGCCGAAAGGCTTGGTTTCGGCACTAGCCACGCCAAAAGAGGTGGGCCACGCCTGCCGCTGCGCAGGCCGACATTTAGCTGGCCTGTTTCGGTGCCGGCCGTGCCGAAACCAGTTGTTTCGGCACGGGCCGTGCCGACGCCGCGCTATTTTCCGAATTTCTGAAAAACGCGCGCTATTTTCCGAATTTCTGTTTAAAAAAATATTATTTAAAAAAAAATTCCGGTATGGTTACTCTTGTTTTGGTACGAACTTTGGTGATCAATGTTCTTCTAAATATGTAGTTATATTAACATACAAAAACTTCATGTGCAAATTTTACTCAAAATGTAGTTCCATAATTAGGGTTCCGATTTCACCGTGTGTTCAGTTGGTGAGCAAAGTTGTGTTTTGAGAGATGTGTCAACATCGACCATCCACAGGACATGCTATAATTAACAAACATGCACCTTGAAGATTCAGATACGTGGAGTCGTATGTGTCTAAGAAACATCAAAGTAACCCACGATCGAAGTAATTAAGTAGTGTACTGCAAATAAGTCCGGAGCTTACAAGCCGTACAAAAATAACGAAAGAACGGCAGAGACGCCAGCCATACGTAGATTACATTACAGATGGAGCGAGGTGTCCACGTCTACATCAGCCCGGTAGCCTGAATTCTGCATTCTCGGCACCTCACTGAACGAGCTTGCCGTCGCGGGCTGCGACGCCTGGAGGGCGCCCCCGTTGCCTCCGTGCCCGCTGTACGACGCCGCCGGACTGTGCAGTGGCCTGGACGGCCGGACCAAGTCGGGGTGCAAGAACCACCTCGGCCGCCCGTCGGCGTTGGCCGCCACGGGGTCCAGGGGCACCGGCGGCAACGGAGAACCTGAACGATCACGGTCGGTAGCATCATCGGAGTGGTGGTGCACCCTCTGCAGCTCCCTCCCCTCCCTCATCTCCTTCACCCTCTGCAGGTTCCTGAACCTCTCCTGGAGAAGAGCTATGGAAGACGTGTGGATGATCGAGGGGGAAACCTCATTGCCGCCTTGCCTTCTCATCAGCGATTGAGATTGTTCCAAACAATTAGCTACAAGTGTTTCTTGTCGCAAAGAACACTTGTTTGTAGCTGGATTGCTAATGCTAGGTTTGTGAGTGTGCGTGCTGTGAGTGAGGGAGGTGCTGGTGATGTTTGGTTGGAGCAAAGCTAGCAAACTGCAAATGGACGGATCACTGGTTGAGGAGAGCTTGGAGGGAGCAAGCTGGGGTATATATATGTAAGGGGGAGGAGGGGGTTTGCATACGCATTGTCCTCTTGCAGCACTATACTCTCACTCATCATGATTCATACTGACTGCATGTGTTTCTGTGCCAACTCAACTATATCTAAAATGGATCCAATCCAGGCCCCGGCTAAATTTGCGTTGTTGGCAATTGAAGCAATTTGAAGGAAAGGGAATCAGGGCGAGGGGTGGAAAGTCCAAGGGGGAAAATGCCCGGTGTGGTGTGGTAGTGGTAGTGGTAGGGGGGTTTTGGTGATTGGATGTGAGGTGCCACTTTTTAAAGTTTGGGGAGTGGAGGGTAATGCCGGAGAGGTAGTACAAACGGGCCGTGGAAGGTAGCGCTTGGCGGGAGATCGACGAGGGGAATATGGTCATATAGGATTTCGTGGTGGTCTTTGTCCTCTAACCCTTGCCCCGGAACTGATGAATTGGAACGGGTGGGGGCCTTTGGTTGGGGTTTTTTCTTTTCTTTTTTGAGGGTTGCTGGGCTCTCTCCTTAATTTGTCCCCGCCCTCCTTGTTCCGCTATGTTTATCGTGGCCTTTGTTTGATGTCATGGAACGTACGATCTCGATCGATTGGGACGGGAGCTGCTCATCACCAACTTAACGCGATCGATGCATATCGAACCATTCCAACACCGGTTCTTGATTTCATAACTAATATACCTAGCTAGCTTGGGGTTTTGCATCCAATATTGTACGGTGGAGCTCTGTGTCGTACCTGTGTAGGGGTTGGAGTCACTTTGATGTTTTCTGTTGTTTGGTTGCACTGGGGCGAAGGACGGGTTAGTGCTCCAACCAAACGACATGCCAGATGAAGAGTTAAGGATTGGTATAGATATTACTAGCTACTAGCCTTCTTCGGTTGCGGATTCTGATTTTTACTTGGTGTGGTTGGACTGTGTTGGAGCAAGTTCAGGCTTTCCAGGGGGGTAGCTAGGTTCAAGTACCTGATTGATTTTAAAATGAGATCGAGTGTGCAAGAATCGTAGGCCCAAATCACACGTTATGCCAAGAAGGAGAAAACAAGCAGCACAAATAGTGCAAGCATCCGTCCATGCATGCTGACTGCTCTTTGTGTATGAATTAATGTATTTAGTCCCTCCCCTGTAAGGATCAAGGGTTCCAAAGCTCATTTTAATGTTCCAGTTTTTTTATTACCCTAATTTTCCGACCTTCGTACGTCAAGCATGCTTTTGTGTATTCTGGTTCTCTGCCCTTGTGGGCGCACGCCTACATGCATGTGTGTGCATGTGTGGATGTTTAGGCACTGTGTGTGTTTCCTTTCCGTTGTTTGCCCGAAAGGGACCGCTCCTGCCACAACTTACTTGATCCATCCCGATTATGTTATCATGGGTCATCGATCATCGATTACATGTAGGGTCTAATAATAATAATAATAATGCAAATACAAAAAACTAATTTATCTTACGTCATACGACAAGGTCCTAATCGATGTTTGAGTTTGATTATTGAAAGGATCCATGAGTGGGGTCCTGATTCAATCATATGTCCAGCTTGTGCAACACTTGAGTGCAGATATAAATAGCTAAGAAATGTATGTTGATGCTTAAGTCGTACAAATTGATCAGACTCTTGGCCTAAAATGTCGATTATATTTGCATCATAAATTGGGAATGCTTACTAGTTGCCTAGACCACTCCAATAACCTAGCACGGGTTTAAAATATATTCATATTATATAAATGAAAACATTCGCCTGGCATTATAAATAAAGATCTGGATTGCCAATAAAGCTGAACACATACGCACGCACACGCACATGCACACATTGAGGATATCAGTCGACATGAAAGGCTCAATAGCCGATAGAGTGGCGCAAGAGATTGAATGCAACCCAAAAGGAAATATTACATGGATGGGACCCTAATTGATGAGTGAAGAGTTCCAGTCGCCGCCATCGCTACTCCCTTTAACTCTCTTTTCTCTTCCCAAAAGGCCCAAAAGCTATAAGAAGACCGACATTTTTAATAAACAATCAATGGGGTGCTTAGGTATGACTCATCCAGTCGTAAGTATATTCCTAATGTTACTCTGCCAGAGAAAATCTTTGATTTTTAGAACGGCATTGGCCTTCCAAACATCCCTAAACTGCCCAGCCGGCCGCCTCGTAGAAGAGTATGGAGTACATCTTCATTCGAGAATTGTACATAGGCTTCAAGATGCCAGTAAATCTTATCTACATTGTCCAAAATCACCTTGGTCCCAATTTGACGGCACAAGTTGACTCATTTGGTACTAGGATGACCAAAAGAGTGGTAAAACACTTGTCAGGCCAAATTTAAGATAGAGACCTGTACCTCCGAGACCTGTACCTCCGAGATAGAAATTTAACGCACGACCTTCGATCACCTACCATGTGTTGAAGATTTGGGAAAGGCGAAACCCGGCTACACTCCCCGCCAGTGATGAAATAGAAGTTGTGACCTCATCAACTTAATAAAGTTATAGATCAACGAAAGAGCAAATCATTGCTTGGATGATAATGAGATGGTTGTTGTCACAATGAATAAGACATCAAATTAAGTCATCAAAATCCCATTTTGATGTACAATGTGTTCATTAAAACTAAAAAAAACAGAGCGAGGCAATATTCTCCTCCATAGCAAGATGCTTTTTGAAATAGAAGTTGTGACCTCATCAACTTAATAAAGTTATAGATCAAGGAAAGAGCAAAGCATTGCTTGGATGATAATGAGATGGTTGTTGTCACAATGCATAAGGATCAAATTAAGTCATCAAAATCCCATTTTGACGTTACGTGTGTTCATTAAAACTAAAAAAACAGAGCGAGGCAATATTCTCCTCCATAGCAAGATGCTTTTTTTGGATGTCCATCTTGTTCAAATAGAAGCGGTGACATTATCAGTTTAACTGTGTACATGTTTTGTAATTGTCTACACCAATGTTGTACTGGTGGTTCTTAGGAAAAGATGTTCAACAAGCTATAGCAATAGCTAGCTAAGAGTGTACGGTGTATCGATCACTACTTCACTTCCAATGGGGATCCACCTTTATTCAGATATATATCTGACTAGTACATTGTAAATCCATTATCGAGATATTCACAGGTAGTTGACACAAACTTATTTAACCATGCTATAATATGTTCATGTGCCATATAGAACAATGTAAGTTTCACATATATCTTCTTATGGAATCCGGCTCAACAAAATATTTCAAACTAATATTTGAAAAGATAACATAGCTTTCGCGCCAAAACAAATTTCTGCTTTACAACTGTTATACTCGTAGCAATGAACGTCTGAATTGTAAAATAATGAACTTTAAGATATATTATTACATGTTTTAGGAATAATAATAGAATACTAATGTGCGTATGTTGTATGTTTAATTTTGTATGGATTATCAAATTGAGATTAGTGACTCTATAAAGACGTATAAATATTTAGTATAAATATGTGAAGGACAAAGAAATTTATGATTGTTGAATGTAACATGATAGATATGAGACAGGAACTCACTAGCCTCATCGTTGTTTTGAATGCTGAGCTATGATGACTGCAAGTGCATAGGTTGATGTAGCTAGTTTCGAAGTAAGAGTTTGTCGAACCACATAGAGCTGAAGGAAATAGTCTTCGGTCCTTCCTTTGGTTATCCAAAGATTGTACCCGCAAGTTAATCTGATCCAAAGCAAACAAGTGTGTGGAAAAAGTGTTGTTTGTGTTGTTATTGTTGTTGCTTGTGAGAGCAATGTGAACAGAGACAGAGCAAATGAACGGTGATGATTATGAAAACTGCAATAAGGCTAAAGGCGTTCTCAGGAAGAGTTGGTTCCACCCTAGTATGTTCTCATGAGCGGAGATAGTTCATAAAGTTAAATATCATATTGTGCATGTAGGAGTTGAGTCCCTTATAAAGACGTGTCCTGAGTCTATCAGGCATACACGCCCCGCACAACCACTGCCAGCCCCAGTAAGAAATCCGCTCTGCATGGCTGCCTAGGGCTCACCATCATACGCGGACCAAACCACTGACAATTAAGGTTGGACCCCATGGATGTGGGAGAAGGTTTGTGGATCTCCATTACTCTCATGCCAAGCAAAGGAAACAGGGGTAAACCTCACCCGCAAGAAGGATATCAACCCCTCTCACGTCAGCGAGGCACAGTGGCCCCTCCGTCCTTGTCTTGACACGAACAACCTACTCTGACGAGAAGGCAGTTACCGTTCAGTCGACGTTCGCACAAATAAACAGAGTAGACAGTTACTACATGACAACTGCTATTAAACCATATGATTTCTATCTCATCTCAAATAATTATACTTGGGTCTCCCATCTTCCCATGAACTAATGAAACTAATCAGACATGAAAGCACAACACATCGGCATAAGAATGGTATGAAGGTACGGTACATAATGGTATGAATACGAGTGCAAATCCACAACTACAAGTTTTGGAATTACAACAAGGTGGAGGAGGGATTCGGTGATGATGACGAAGGAGATGGTGCTGGTGATGACGATGGAGATCGATGCCTTGGCCTTCTAGAGCAGCGGTGAAGATGGTGGCAGCCTTCTACAGTTTTCCCCTCCGGATCCCTTCCAGAGGCTATGTTTTTTGGACTGTTTTTGCAATGGCGGCGGCTCTGCTCGTCTTATCAGAAATCCGAAGGCATGGGGTTAAAGTACTCGACGAGGCGGTTCTCCTAGCGAGTGGTACAGTCGGCGGTATGGTCGGGTCCGACCGTACCGTGACTCGTTATCTTCTATGTTTCTTTTACTTCATTTTATTCTCCTTCTTCTTTATTTCTAGCGAATTGTTTCTTCACAAGGAAGGTTTTAAGTGCTCCCAATCAGCATATTTCATCTCATACTTGGCAAGAATACCATGTATGAAAATGTTCTTCAATTTTCTGGCGCGGTAAAATGCAAGAATCCCTATCTCTACGTTGTAATAAAGTAAAGAAAAAAACACTATATGAAATGGACGCATCAACATCCCCACGCTTAGTCTCTTGCTCGTCCCCGAGCAAGGTTGCAACTGAAAGAACAGGATCATCATGTTCATGAAGGGCAAGTCGATAAAATAAAATGCGGTCATCTCATTATAGTGGTAATGATAATGGATATAAAACATTCATGAGTTCTGATGTACTCATATTTATATAAATGAGGTAGAAGGCTTCCACACCTTGTAGATAAATTGTTAATGAAGAAAATTCAACAACATAAGATCCCCTTTAGATTTTAATGATATGAACGGTCACTTCTTTTTCTTCACATAGTCAGGATTATGCTTATATTTTCATAACACAATTTTCAAGACTTATTTTAAGTTGTGTGTCAGGAACTAAGCATAACCTTCTCATGAGAAAATAAAGCAAGGATCAAACATACATTAACTTCAAAGCCGATCATGAAGCAATTCACTTGTTCGTGGATTGAGATACTCCTCTACTTGTTCTCATTTTGAAAAACTTTTATCTTGCATATGAATATTTCTCTTAGCTTTTACTTTCAATATTAAATTTAGTCTTAATCAAATTAAATATAATACTTCATGTTATGAACAATCTTTCATTAGCCCAATTAAAATAGTGGTGTGGAAGACCTCTATATCATAGCAAAGTAGCAAGTAAATAAGTCAGAAACCACAAATGGAGGCCGGGCTACAGGGAGCCCTTTATTTTGAAAATTTTGAAAACCACAATTTGAAGTTGTAAAAAATTCTGAAAATTTCCTGCATGTAGACACAGTTGTATTCTACCGACTTGTGAAATATCAAATCAAAAGAGTTCATATTTTGAGCTACACAAAAATGACAAAATCTGACAGATTTGGAAGAGTTCAAATTTTGCACTGTTCACTACTTTCAAATTTCAGATTTGTCATTTTTGTGCAGCCCGAAATACGAGATATTATTTTCTGATATTTTACAAGTCGGTAGAATACAACATTGTCTACATGCAGGATTTTTTTCAGAATTTTTTACAACTTCAAATTGTGGTTTTCAAAATTTTCAAAATAAAGGGCTCCCTGTAGCCCAGCCTCCATTAGTCCACTCTTGTAAATAAGTACCCATCCTAATTCATACATTTAATAAAATCACCACAAACTGAAATAACTTCACTTATAATAGATGACTCCAAGTTCATTGGATATAACTCATCTCCCATTCATGGGTAGTTGATTTATTATGCAGCACACTCTTTAACTAATGCATTGCTGAAAAATAAACATGCTAAAAATTGTAAAGATTACAAGGCTTAAAGATCTCTACAAGCTTAAACTCAAGCTAGGTGGGATCAAATAATCCTTGCGATTATTTGGTACCACTTTTCGGCTCCTTGGTGTAGGCGGTGGCGCTACGTTCGAGTGCTTAACGAAGTGTGTGGTTGGTTTGTTCCTTTACTTGTGGATGCCCGTGAAGGGCTTGTTTCTGTTGTATGCGTTGATGAGTTGTGTGTTTGCCTGGCGTAGCAGCCTGACAGTTCTCTCCCAATCAGCCGCACAGCGTTCCTGCAGCTTGTTGGTATCTTCCAGTTGCGCAATAACGCGCATGCACACAGCCAAGGTTGCTTCCGCCCCCTTACGGATCTTCTCATCTAGCAGGTTAAGATATTTGCGCAAGAGCTTAGCATGTTGGGTAGATCCATGACCCGTTAACTCTATGGCGCGTATCTTTTCCTCTATTTCTTCAAGTTGGAGGTGAAGTTCTTTGTCGACGAATTCGCAGAACATTTGCTCTCTAGTCATGCCCTTTGTCTCCTTGGTCTTCATCTCCTTCTCCAGCTTCAGGCCCTCTTTCTCCAATCTCTTGAGCATCCCCTTGACGTCCTCCTTCCTTGCCATTGATGTAACTCGAGAGTTTGTTGGGGAAATAGATCTGCAAGATACAATGAAAAAGTGGCACCTTTTCGTGGGTATATATGAGGGGTTAGCCCGCCTCTACCCACGGGATTAGGGTTTAAGGTCGGTTACTAAAGAATCCTGAACAAACAGGAAAGAAATCGATTGTTTCGGAAAGATCAGGCGTGGTAACGAGTCCCGGTACGGTCGGAGGCGACTGTACCGGCTATCGTACCACGTTTTCAAACCTGTTACGAGATCGATCCGTGAAGCAGTTTTAAGTAACTATTGACGGTACGGCCGTTCCCAACCGTACTGTCAGTCGTACCACTTGACTTTTCTTCTCTTTTTTATTGTGCGAAAGAAAAGCTACAGCAAAACTGAACGAACAATGTTACGGTCATACCTGATCGTACCGGCGGTCATACCCTTAGCCCTTTTCGGAATGAAAAGTTCCCAAGACTTTAACGAGTGGCGGTATTGTGGGAGGCCACCGTACTGGTCCTGGGAAAATCCGTGCACGCCCAGCAATTTTTAACGACCAGCGGTATGGTGGAGGTCGGTCGGACCGACGACCATACCATCTTCCGAAAAGCTATTTCCTGCACAGAAAAATCAAAACAAGCCAAAAACACATACCAAATATTCTGAAAAATAAACTATCCTAACTAAAACATTCTAACTAAGTAATTTGGCTTAAAGGTCATGATCCAAACCTTAGACTTCTTAGATCAACTATGTGGTCATATTTATTTTTCTTTCCCTACTATAAATGAAATTGAGATTGGCGCTCATACCTTATACTTACCTACAAGTATTGTACAAAAGGGAATGGTCATGTTGTTGTACTTTACGACTCAAATGAGAGATATTTCCTTGTTCTCCACTATTTCTTCCTCCTTGAATCCTCTCTCCATGATTTGATATTCAAATTCTTGTAGGAGTAATAGGCAACGGACTAGCCTTGGCTTGACATCTTCTGCAGTTATAGTTCTTTTGAAAGCTTGATGGTCAGTGTAAAATTTCACTTTTGAATCCATAAGATAAGGTCTAAATTTATCACAAGCAAATACTACAACAAATAATTCTATCTCATTTTTTGGATAGTTCTGTTGTGCTTCGTTTAAAGTTCTACTTGCATAGTGAATAATATCGAACCTATCTCCATTATACTGCCCTAGGATAGCTCCAACTTGAATATAAGCATTAGGTATGAGTTCAAAAGGCTTATCCCAATTAGGCGGCTTAATGGTTGGTGCATTGACTAAAGCATTTTTAAGATACTTGGAGGCAACAATACATTTCTCATCAAAGAAAAACTTTGTATCCTTCTGCAAAAGATTAGTTAAAGGCTTTGCTACCTTGGAGAAATCTCTCTAAGTACTAAGCTCCCAAGAAATGGAGAGCTGTGGTGTGTTTGGGCTATGGGCTGGCCCACATAGTACTGGTTCATTCTCACTTGGCTTCCTTGCTAGCTGCTTCTCATGTTGCCTTGCCAATGAAAAGAAAGCATTTATCTAATCATTTCTAATCTATATAAAAGTGTTATGATTCAACCTGAAATGTACACGAAATATATGCGCACCAATGAGTAGATTCTATTCCCGTGATCAGTTTCAAATTTCATCAAATGTAACTTATTAATTTTGGACCAAAGTTTGTACCATGCATTCTTAGACAAACTTTGTCAAATTTGCCGCACTGGTTCAACCGTTAAAAAATTACTTTGATGAGCACATCTCTCTCACCATTCCCCACAACTTTCGTGTCGTAACTTTTTCATTTTGGCAGACATATAACTATAGATTTTATATTGTAAATATGTACGTGTATGTCCGCTCCTGCGATAGACTTCACCGGCACCTGCATAGCTCCAGCCGCTGCACTGCCTTAACGTCGCGCCATTATCCTAGCGAAAATCAATATCGTCAAGCAAACGTAGTGCAAAATATGGCCTAGACCACGATTCTCCTTATCTAGCCTCAGGTGAGCGACTTATGTAGTAAATACGAGTTAGCAGACATGACCCTTGGAATCGTCCGGTTGTCTCATCTTTGCAGCGATGATTTCGCTAACATATATGAAAAATAAAAACTCTTACGTATAAATTGACGAGGTTTGTTATAATGAAACATGTTTAAACAACATATTTCAATTGGCAACTATAAGAGTTGTTTTGAAGTTATTTTCTATACTAGAGATTAGCTTTCTGATAGAAATTCATGACATTTTAGTTGAATAGTTAATCCCTTCAAATGATAGCATGGGTTATCATAAAAACAAACATACTAATCAATGGATTATCCTTTAAAAAATTAGTATTTTGGTTGTTGTGCCTTACGTTCCTAATCCATTCACATGTACTAGATTTTTTCATGTTGCAAAACAACTGCACCGTTGTCTATTTCGATGCCATCATATCCAAGCTAGGACGATAGGTAAATAAGACAAACCATTCATAGAGGTGATGATGCAAAAGAGTAAAAGACACTTGTTGTTATAAAAAATATTGGTCTTATTATTGGCATTTTAAATCCATAGTCTCACGCAAATTTTAGAATATTTCTCAGTTTGTTATCCTTTTTATTGTGTACATTGAAATGGTTTGAAAAAATTATTGCAGATGAAACTGTAAACATTTCATATTTTTTTCCTACCTATTTTGAGCAATTATTGTTCTGCACTATGAGTGTTGAGTTTAAAATCCTTTTTCATAAGCTTTGTGTGGAACATTAACCTTATAGCACTCCCAAGTTTTTTATAATGAAGAGAAATAACATACTATGTCTATCCGCCAAACTGGAGAACACACAAAAAATGTTAAACGCCTCATTCAAAGACACAACAATAACAGAGAAAAAAAAAGAAACAAACCAATTAAACGAAAACGGCTAAAGCGGGCGCAGCAAAGCGCGCCCTTACCTTCTAGTTATTTATAAAACGTATACAAAATCCTGCATGTCCAAGATAGCTTCTAATACCTTTAACATTAACAGGGTAAGGTAACTTTTCTATGGCATCTATTTTAGCCTTATCAACAAGTATGCCCTTACCTGATATTTTGTGACCAGGCACTATACCTTCTGTCACCATAAAGTGACATTTCTCCCAGTTTAGCACAAGGTTTGTATCCTTATGATGGCGTGGAATAGCACGTTCGTTGGGAGACCCCAAGTATAAGGTTTGACATAATTTAGCAGCAAGTTTTCCCTTGATTACAAAACCAAGGTATTCAATCCAGTAGGATTTGGAGAAGGCTTCAGAAAGGTGTCAACGACACCGTTTACGATAATTGACTTGGACCTGCGCACACATGAACAAACTACTTTGTTCCAACAAAACAGAGAGGTTGTCAATCTCTCCGGCTTGCTGAACACAGAGCATTAAACGTATGGTGGAAAATATTATGAGAGCAAAAATGACCAGCGAGCAAATGACTAGTAAAAGCTATTAGAACGGTTGTAAACAATATAGGAAAGTAGGACCGGGGTCCACAGTTCACTAGTGGTGTCTCTCCAAAAGATAAACATGTTGCGTAAACAAATTATAGCGAGGCAATTGACAAATATGGGCGCAACACAATACTATCATGATACAAAGTTCATCGTTTCATTTAATATGGGCATTACGACAAAACACATAGACCGTTATCCAACTGCATCTATGACTAATAATCCACCCCGGGATCGCTATCCAGCCTGTCACCCGAAAGTATTAAGTTGCAAGCAACAGATAATTGCAATAAGCATGGTGCGTAATGTAAGCAATGTAAACAACATAAAGCAATAAACACCGCTGTTTTATCCCTAATAGCAACAACACATCTCAAGTCCTAATCGTTTCTGTCAACTCGAGATCAGACAAGAGAGGCATGAACCCACTATCTAGCATAATTACCATCTCTAAGATACAAGCAATTACTTCGACCAAAACATCCACAAGCATCAGAGAGCATGCAAGATCATAAATAAAACATATGAATAAACAATCCAAACAATAATGTCATGACTCCATAATTCATCGGATCCCCGCAAACACAACATGTAGCATTACATAAAGATGATCTTAATCATGTAGGCAGCTCATAAGATCTAAACAACGGAGCACAAAGGAGAAGAGACAACCATCTAGCTACTGCCATGGACCCGTAGTCCCGTGGTTAACTACTCACGCATCACTCCGGAGGCAGACATGGTGGTGTAGATGCCTCCGGTGACGATCTCCCCCTCCGGCAGGGTGCCGGGAAGAGCTTCAGGACCCTCCCAATCTAGAGTTGGCGACGGCGGCGGCCTCGGAACTTTTTTGGAAAATATGATCTGGTATCGAGGGTTTTCGGGACGAAGGCAATTTATAGACGAAAGGGCAACTTGGGGAGACGCCCGAGGGCGCCAGATGGGCCCCAGGCACGGTCAACCCTTTGACCACTCCTGGGTGGCGTCTGGGGGCTGTGGGCCCCCTGCAGCTCCCCTCCTGGCTCCGTCTTCGGTTTTTCGTAAAAATAATTATATTAAATTTTAGCCAATTTCAAGAAAATTTTCCGACTAGCTTTTCTGAAACAAAAAGACAGCAGAAAACATGAACTGGCACTGGGCATCTTGTCAATAGGTTAGTTCCATTAATCATGCCAAAATGATATAAAAACATGTGGCAATGTTATATAATAAGCATGGAACAATCAAAAATTATAGATACGTTTGAGACGTATCAGCACCCCCAAGCTTAATTCCTGCTCGTCCTCGAGTAGGTAAATGATAACAAGATAATTTTTGTGGTGACATGCTTCTAACACAATCTTGATCAACTAATATTGTAAAGCACATGAACTGAATGAAAGTGATCCAAGACAATGGTCTATAGTTTGAAATGAAGTAAACAATGATTAACCATGTATAACACCTAAGCAAAAAATGTTTCATGAATAGTACTTTGGAGACTTGAAAATTGTAAAACTCGTCATGATTGATAGCTCACAAAGCAATACACTTTTGAAAAAGGTGTTCAACCAACATAGAGTAAGATTTAAGTTTTTAGCAAGAACTTCAACTTGTAACATACTTATCATTGGATAATGTCAATACAAAAGTTTTCACAGTTAAACATAAAGATAAAATGTAGTAGACTTGCACCAAAATTGATACTATGCGTTTGCTTGAGAGATAAAGATTGGAAAGGAAAACTGACTCAACATAAAAGTAAAAGAAAGGCCCTTCGCAGAGGGAAGCAGAGATTAATCGTGTGCTAGAGCTTTTTGGTTTTGAAAGCATATAGAGACATAAAAATATTTCTTTTTTTACAGTGGTGTTTGTCCTTGTCAACGACTAGCAATAGTTCCGAGATGTCATACTTTTATATATATATATATTTTTTCCACACCAACTATTTTTAGAGCGGTTCCGAATGTCATACTTATATATATATATATTTTGACACTCCTCCCCACATTTGCTTACACAAGCCATGGCTAACCGAATCCTCGGGTGCCTTCCATCAATCACATATCTATGGAGGAGTGCCTTATTATTTTATTTCTGATATTGGACTAACCAGCAATGTGCAAATTTTTGACGAGCAGATGAAGCATGCAAGTCATATAAACATTATTTGGTATGGAAGATGATAATCCCAACTATTACGTCCTCATGAGCTAAAAACAGTGGCACAAAACAGGAATAATAACTTTTTGAAATTTTAAAGGTAGCACACGAAAAATTTACTTGGAGTGGTTAGGAAATACCACATGTAGGTAGGTATGGTGGACACAAATGGCATGTATATTTGGCTCAAGGATTTGGATGCACGAGAAGCATTCCCTCTTAGTACAGAGTTTTTAGCTTAGCAAGGTATCAAGCAAACACATATCATCAACCCAATACACGAATGACCACAAGATATACATTAATCATAATAAGAACATCATATCGTCTTCCTTGTCAACCAAACATGCTTTTACAAAAAGAATATCTCGACTTTGAGAAAATACCAATCAAAACAAGTGTCATAATTTAAGCTTTATGGTAATTCTCCACTACTCCATTATTAAGTAAATGATCCACATGTTTAAACAATTAATCTAATTCATCTCTCAAGACAATTGACATGCATCAAATTATTCAAGACAATGACCTACAAGATTATGTAAACTTCTTTCTTTTACCACTTCCTACATGATAGTTTCCTTTTCAACCAAACACCAATCAACTTATTTGAACAAAACTCTCTAAGAAAATACGCATGAAACACAAGAGAGTACTTCCTAACTACAAGAAACTAATAGCTCTGAACAAGAGATACATGAAAAAACAAGAGCTAGAAGCTAAGATAATAAAATGCTAAACACTCTACATATATAAGTGAAGAACATGAGTGTATAATGCAAAAGCGGAGCGTGTCTCTCTCCCACACAAGAATGCAAGGATGCATTATTAAAAATGACCAGCAAACAAAACAAAAAAAAACTGAAAGCAAAACATAAATGACGCTCCAAGAACAGCATATATTGTGTAAAGGAATAAAAATATAGTTTCATGGGATCGACCTGATTAATTATCGATGAAGAAGGGGATGCCCAAGGCATCCCCAAGCTTAGACGCTTGAGACTTCTTGAATATTTGGTGGAGGTCCAGGGGAGCCTCCCCAAGCTTGAACTTTAATCCCTTCTTGATCTTTTTTCATCACCTCGTTCTCTCAACACTTGAAAATTTCCTTCACACAAAACTTCTCACAAACTGATTAGAGGGGTTAGTTCTCAAACAAAATAATCCACCTTCAATTCTCATTTGGCAAATTTCATAAACTTGTTCCTAAACATTGGCTACTGCCACAAAGATTTAAGTGATGTTCCGTGGATAAAAGAACTCCACTTTGCTCGTAAAAGAAGCAATGCAAAAACGAAGACAGAATCTAAAACAGAACAAAACGTAAAGATGATTATTTTCTGGGCTAATAGGACACCTCGAATCAGAAAACTTAAAACTAATGAAAGTTAGACAAAACACAGATTCTTGCTGTCAAAAAATTTCAGCTACATATCATGTTCTGTGCTTTTTTTGAATTTCATACGGTGATGGACAGAAATCTGTTTCTGGACAGCAACTCAATTTTTTTACTTTCCTCCCATTAGAGGCTATTCTTGGCACAAAAACCAAAACAAAAAGGATACAAGGGAGTTGCTACAGAGGCAACAACACCCAAAACAAAACAAAACAAAAACAAACTGAAGGTAAAAATAATGGGTTGCCTCCCATAAGCGTTTTCTTTAACGCCTTTTAGCTAGGCACAATGCAAAAAGTCAAGTATTATCAATATTGGTATTCAAATCATCACTTGACTTAACAAAAGACCCAAAATATGGCCTCATTCTCTTTCTAGGGAAATGTGACATCCCTTTCTTAAGTGGAAAATGAAATTTAATATTTCCTTCTTTCATATCAATGATATCACCAACGGTTCTAAGAAAAGGTCTTCCCAACACAATAGGACAAGAAAGTTTGCATTCAATATCCATAAAAATAAAATCAACATGGACATAATTACCATTAACCATAATAAGAACATCATCTATTTTTTCCACGGGTTTAGACAGTCTTCTAGTAGTTCCAAATCAAGAATGTCATACAACTTTTTAGGCATAATGGAAACACTAGCACCAAGATCACACATAGCATTGCACTCAAAATCATTAACTTTCATTTTAATGGTTGGTTCCCAAGCATCTCCTAATTTCCTAGGGATAGAAAATTCACACTTTATCTTTTCTTCCCTAACTTTGATCAAAGCATTTGTAATATGTTGGGTAAAAGCAAGGTTCAACTTACTAGCATTAGGATTTGTTTGCAAGCTTTTGTAAAAACTTAATGACTTCAGTAAGATTACAATTATCAAAATCAAGACCATTGTCATAAAAAATAACAGGAGCATTATCTCTAAAAGAATCATTATCATCACGATTAATTTCAGCACTTCTTTTAGAAGCATTTTTATCACTATTGGAGAGCTTTTCATTTTTAATAGGTGCAATAGAATTTTCTCTTACTCCAATCTTTTTACCATTGACATATTTAGGTACTGTAGATGACTTATGAGCACTTGAAATTTTAATATCATCATCGGTAAAAATAGTGCAAACATTAGCAATCTTACTAGTTTCAGCAATTTCAGGTTCTTTTTCCTCTCTTTCCCATCTAGCATGTAATTCGGCCAACATCCTTATGTTGTTATCAATTTTAATTTGTATAGCATTCAAAGACTTGTGTTTCTTAATATCAATGGGCAAAACTTTTATTTTAAGCATCTCAACATCATGAACAAGATTATCAACTTTGACACTCAGAACATCCAACTTCCTAGCTTTTCCTCAACAGTTTTATTGAAAGCTTTTTATGAAGTAATAAAATTCTTAAGCATGCTTTCAAGATCAGAGGACACATTTTTATTGTTGTTGTAGGAATTACCATAAGAATTGCCAAAAGAATTACTACCACTTGGAGGATATGGCTTGTAATTATTATTACCAAAGTTATTCCTATAAGCATTGTTGTTGAAATTATTTCTAATGAAATTCACACCAACTTGCTCTTCTTGAGCAACCAAAGAAGCCAAGGGAACATTATTAGGATCAATTGTTTACTTGCAAGCATAGAAATAATCATATCAACCTTATCACTCAAAGAGGAGATTTCTTCAATAGAATTTACCTTCTTACCACTAGGAGTTCTCTCGGTGTGCCATTGCGAATAATTTGCCATCATATCATCCAAGAGCTTTGTTGCTTCACCCAATGTGGTGGACATGAAGGTACCTCCAGCGGTCGAATCCAATAAATTCCTTGAAGAAAAATTTAAGCCTGCATAAAAAGTTTGGATGACCGTCCAAGTAGTCAGTCCATGAGTGGGACAATTTTTAACCATAGTTTCATTCTTTCCCAAGCTTGAGCAACATGTTCATTATCAAATTGTTTAAATTTCATAATGTTACTCCTCAATTGTATAATTTTTTTAGGTGGATAATACTTCCCAATAAAAGCATCTTTGCATTTAGTCCAAGAATCAATACTATTTCTAGGCAAATATAATAACCATTCTTTAGCACGTCCTCTCAAGGAGAAAGGAAAAAGTTTCAGTTTTATAATGTCGCCCTCTACTTATTTATATTTTTGAATATCACATAACTCAACAAAGTTATTTAAATGAGCGGCGGTATTATCATAACTAGCACCAGAAAATTGCTCTTTCATGACTAGATTTAGTAGAGCAGGTTTTATCTCACATAATTCAGCTTGAGCAGCCGGTGGAGCAATTGTTGTGCATGTAAAATCATTGTTGTTCGTCCTAGTGAAGTCACACAACTTAGTGTTCTCAGCTGAACCCATTTTGATAAAATAAAAACAAGAAACTAAGCAAAATGAAAAGAAACTACTTTCTGGATTTTTTTTTTGTGTTTTTGAGTTTTAAAGCAAACGAAAAGCAAAACAAGACTAACAAAAAATATACTAAGCAAGACAATAACAAAATAGAGATTAAGGATGTGTGAAACTCCCCTCGCTGAAGATTCCAAATCCCCGACAATGGCGCCAGAAAACTTGCTTGATGGCGTGGAATAGCACGTTCATTGGGAGACCCCAAGTGTAAGGTTTGATGTAATTTAGCAGCAAGTTTTCCCTTGATTACAAAACCAAGGTATTCAATCTAGTAGGATTTGGAGAAGGCTTCGGAAAGGTGTCAATGGCACCGTTTATGATAATTGACGTGGACCTACGCACACACGAACAAACTACTTTGTCCCAACGAAACAGAGAGGTTATCAATCTCTCCGGCTTGCTGAACACAAAGGATTAAACTTTTGGTGGAAAATATTATGAGAGCAAAAATGACCAGCGAGCAAATGACTAGTAAAAGCTATTAGAACGGTTGTAAACAATATAGGAAAATAGGACCGGGGTCCACAGTTCACTAGTGGTGTCTCTCCAAAAGATAAACATGTTGGGTAACAAATTACAGCGAGGCAATTGACAAACATGGGCGCAACACAATACTATCATGATACAAAGTTCACCGTTTCATTTAATATGGGCATTACGACAAAATACATAGACCGTTATCCAACGGCATCTATGACAAATAATCCACCCCGGTATCGCTATCTAGCATGTCACCCGAAAGTATTAAGTTGCAAGAAATAGATAATTGCAATAAGCATGGTGTGTAATCTAAGCAATGTAAACAACATAAAACAATAAACACCGCTGTTTTATCCCTAGTAGCAACAACACATCTCAAGTCTTAATCGTTTCTGTCAACTCGAGCTCAGACAAGAGAGGCATGAACCCACTATCTAGCATAAATACCCTCTCTAAGATACAAGCAATTACTTCGGCCAAAGCATCCACAAGCATCGGAGAGCATGCAAGATCATAAATAAAACATATTAATAAACAATCTGAACAATAATGTCATGACTCCATAATTCATCGGATCCCTGCAAACACAACATGTAGCATTACATAAAGATGATCTTAATCATGTAGGCAGCTCATAAGATCTAAACAACGGAGCACAAAGGAGAAGAGACAACCATCTAGCTACTGCCATGGACCCGTAGTCTCGTGGTGGACTACTCACGCATCACTCCGGAGGCAGGCATGGTGGTGTAGATGCCTCCGGTGATGATCTCCCCCTCCGGCAGGGTGTCAGGAAGAGCTTCAGGACCCTCCCAATCTAGGGTTGGTGACAGCGACGACCTCGGAACTTTTCTGGAAAATATGATCGGGTATCAAGGGTTTTTGGGATGAAGGCAATTTATAGGCGAAAGGGCAACTCGGGGAGACGCCCGAGGGCGCCAGGTGGGCCCTAGGCGTGGTCAACCCTTTGACTGCGCCTGGGTGGCGTCTGGGGGTTGTCGGGCCCCCTGCAGCTCCCCTCCTGGCTCCATCTTCGTTTCTTCGTAAAAATAATTATATTAGATTTTCAGCCAATTCTGAGAAAATTCCCCGACTAGCTTTTATGAAACAAAAAGATAGCAGAAAACAGGAACTGGCACTGGGCATCTTGTCAATAGGTTAGTTCCATAAATCATGCCAAAATGATATAAAAATATTATAAAAACATGTGGCAATGTTATATAATAAGCATGGAACAATCAAAAATTATAGATACGTTTGAGACGTATCACCTTACAACGCTGCAAAACTTTGTCAAGATCGCAAGACAATAATCAAATGCAGTACCATAGACAGAGAAGTCATCCATGAATACTTCCATTATATCTTCAACAAAGTCACCAAATATGGCTGTCATGCATCTTTGAAAAGTGACTGGTGCATTCCACAACCCAAAAGGTATTCTTCATAAGCATGAGTGCCAAATGGACGAGTAAAGGTAGTTTTCTCTTGATCATCAGGGTGAACAACTACTGGAGAAAAACCGAATATCCATCTTGATAACAGAAATAAGAATGTCTAGCCAACCTTTCTAACATTTGACCAATAAAGGGTAAAGGATAGTGGTCCATACATGTTTCTTTATTCAATTTTCTGAAATCAATACACATACGGTACCCTATAATTGTTCTAGTAGGCATCATCTCATCTTTCTCATTAGTAACAACGGTAAATCCTCCCTTTTTGGGAACGCAATCAACAGGACTAACCCATCTACTATTTTTAATCGGGTAGATAATTCCAGCATCTAAAAGACATATTACCTCTTTTCTTACCACTTCTTTCATCATGGGATTTAGTCTCCGTTGACGTTATATAACCGGTTTAGCACCTTCCTGCATATATTCTATGAGTTTTAATGGAAGGGCTTATTCCCTTTAAATCATCCATTGAATATCCGAGAGCTCCTCGGTGTGTTCTAAGCACAGTCATAAGCTTTTCTTTCTCGGGCTCTAAAAGTTTAGCATTGATAATAACCGGATATCTTTTTGTATCAATATAAAATTCATACCTTAGATCATCTGATAATATTTTTAACTCAGGCGGTGGTGGCGTTTCATCCCCTTTTCTTTCCGGTATCTCATAGACTTCATCACAAGAGGGTCTCGCAGTCATAACTGAATTGAAATATTCATCGAGGTTTTCTTTCTCAGGATCTTCTGGTATTGATTCATAGTCAAGCAGGCTTCTCTCCAAGTCATCTTCAAGTGTTCCAAAATATGCTGCAAGATCTGCAATAGTCTTCCCTTCCTTTTCCTCAAGTTCTTTATGGTATGGCCTACTATTGAACTTGGAGAAATGGAATTTGAGAAGATCTGTCCCAAACTTAAGAGAAATAGTTTCATGCTTGCAATCAATGTTAGCCTAAATAACTTTTAAGAAGGATCTCCGAAATATGATAGGCCAGAAAGAATCAAGAGGTATATCCATGACAACGAAATCTATTGGATAGCTGTAGGGACCAATAAAGATGCTGACATTGTTAATAACTCCATAAGGTTTCCTTAATGATTTATCAGCTAGCATTACTGACATGTCAACTAACTCGATTTCTGCTAATCCTATATCATTTTTTATTTCTTCATAAATTTCATAAGGAATTACACATATAGCAGAAGCAATGTCACATAAGCCATAATAGGATGATCCTCCAAATGAACACGGCAAAACAGGCTTACCCAAATTCTTGATCTTACTTTTACCCGTAACAACTTGAGATGGACTTTTGTCCAACCTTACTATTTTTTCTTTGGATGTTTCTGATGGCAAAAGTTTCTTGAGCTTCTCTTTCTTAGGTGGGGCCTCCTCTTCTTCTTCGACATTCATGTTAGCACGTACCATTGCCTCGTATCTCATTTCATGGCTTATCTTGGCATCGGGAAAAGGTACCGGTTTTTTATAAGGAGGTTTCTTTGCCATCGGGTATGACTCTGCAATATACTTCTCAATAGATGCAACTTTAGTTTATTTTTCAAACTTTATAAAATATTTCTTTGGAACATTTAGGTAATCGGTATACCTTTTTATAACCTGCAAAATAATGTCAGGATCAAGGTGCAGATTCTTACTTAACCTTTCAACCTTTCCTGATTCAATAAAGTTTTTAATCCAGTCATATTCCACTTTGGTTCCACCATCACTATCTAGATCATGCTGCCATGTTTCTTAATTTATTGATATGAATTTTATCTAATAATTTCCCGGCTTGAGTGACAGTATAATGCATAAAAGAACAATTAGATATATTATCTAATTCAGTTGTGTTCTCTTTGCTAAGTCCTCCATAAAAAGTATGCAATACTAACCATGGTGGTAAATCATGATGAGGACATTCGTCAAGTAGACCACGAAACCTGGGATATCCCTTGATGAGACTCTCTCTCCCGGCTTGTTCTTTAAGTTGGTTACCACGCGTCTTGTTTCACAAGCTTTTCTTTCTGGATAGAATTTAGAGAAAACCGCATTAGATAAATTTTCCAACTATCAAATGACCTGTGGGATGAGTTTTAAGCTAATTTAGAGATGCATCACATAAAGTACGTATGAGGAAAAAATTTAGCTTCATCTCTTCATCAATGAAAGCATTGACTTTAAAAGTCCCACATAAATCATTAAAGAAATATACATGCGTATACGGATCTTCCTATCTCCCTTAAACTGATTAGAACACAGTATGTCAAGGGGTAGTGGGTTTATTTCAAACCCTTCTTTGTTTATCCTTTGGCTCACCAGCATGAAAGCATCAATAGGTGGACTTGGGATATTTTTGATTCGGAGGAGCCTGTACTGATGAGTATAGGAGTTCTCCATGGTGCCTGCTAAGAACCTGCAGACAACTTAGCATAATAATAAATAAGGAACAAAAAACAAAAGACCAAATTAAAACGCTTAGCTCCCCGGCAACGGCGCCAAAAAATAGCTTGATGACTGCAAATGCACATGTTGATGTAGCTAGTTTCAAAGTAAGAGTTTGTCGAACCACAGAGAGCTGAAGGAAATGGTCTTCGGTCCTTCCTTTGGTTATTTAAAGATTGTAGCTGCAAGTTAATCTGATCCAAAGCAAGCAAGTGCACGGAAAAGGTGTTGTTTGTGTTGTTGTTGTTGTTGTTGTTGTTGTTGTTGTTGTTGTTGTTGTGAGAGCAATGTGAATAGAGACAGAGCAAATGAACGGTGATGATTATGCAAAATGCAATAAGGCTAAAGGCATCCCCATCTTCCCAATACCTAATGAAACTCCTCAGACATGAAAGCACAAGGCATCATCATAATAATGGTATGAAGGTACGGTACACAATGGTATGAATACGAGTGCAAATCCACAACTATAAGTTTTTGAATTACAACAAGATGGAGGAGGGATTCAGTGATGATGACGAAGGAGATGGTGCTGGTGATGATGGAGATCGATGCCTTGGCCTTCCTGAGCAGCGGTCCAGATGGTGGCAGCCTTCTCCAGTTGCCCCCTCCGGATCCCTTCCGGAGGCTAGGTTTTCTGGACTATTTTTTTGATGGCGGCTCTTCTCGTCTTCTTGGAAATCCAAAGGCACGGGGTTAAAGTACTGGACGAGGCAGTTCTCCTGGCGTACGGTCGGCGGTGCGGTCGGGTCCGACTGTACCTTGACTCGTTATCTTCTTTGTTTCTTTTATTTCGTTTTATTCTCCTTCTTCTTTATTTCCAGCGAATTGTTTCTTCACAAGGAAGGTTTTAAGTGCTCCCAATCAGCATATTTCATCCCATATTTGGCAAGAATACGATGTATGAAAATGTTCCTCAATTTTCAGACTTCCTGTGAACATAGACATAAAAGTGCACACTGGCGCGGTAAAATGCAAGAATCCCGATCTCTACGTTGTAATAAAGTAAAGAAAAACACTATATGAATATGACGCATCAAGCTGGAACGTACACCATTCGTCCATGGTGAGTTGAGCGTGGTGGATCCATGTAGGTCGCGTTGGAGGGGCCTAGATCTATCGTTGTGTTTCTTCTGCATCCTTGACCTCCACCAAATGATGAACACGAGAGAAGAGCTTCAGAAGGATGAGTAGCATCAACCAATCTGTCTCCATTCAAATCCTTGTGCTAAAACAATGATGTGAGGACACCTACATGATCATCCTGGAGCATGACCACTATGAGGGCCACATCACGGTTACCACGTCTCCCTTACACTTGTTTCAACTTGATCATCATTATTAATCCCATCTAACACATTGTATTCTAATCTTAGGATCACCCCCCCCCTCCCCACACACACATTGAGTTCATCAACAAGCCCATCTTCAACTACAGACAGATGTAAACAATCTTCTCCTACGGTCTAGCCACCGACAAATTTGCCATGGGCTGAAGTGAACCCCTCGGCACGCCTGGGCTGAACTATGCAGACACACAGGAGTACGATACCATCATCCTCGATCGATGGTCTGGACAAGCTGGCTGATGTCCCAAGACTAGCTACTGGAGAAAAGAGGGAGAGGCGATCCCTCGGTGACGATGAGATCCAGGCCTTCTCTTGCATGACTGAGGCTAAAGGACATCGCCCAGAACATCTGGGAGAACAAGCCTACAACCATGCACCTTGATTTGTACCGAGTTGTCATGTACGTTGTCGGCTTTACTGAGGAGGCTCTGGGCCACCTCGTCGACAAAAAGGCACAAGGTGTCAACTTTGTCGGCATGACAGAGCAACACATGGCCCCTTTGGCTTAGAACCTTCCTGCACAAGTGCTACTACTGATGAGGGTTCCTTGCAGAGCTGTGGTGGTTGTGGCAGCATGATGATGAACAAATGATAATGATGATGTACATTTTGGGTTAGTTAGGTTTTAAAAACTTATCTTATGGCATTTATATTTTGATGAGGTGTTGGTACATACTAGCCCCTTATATGATGGTGAACTTGGCGGTGGTAAGATGACACCAACTTTTGATGTGGTTGTAGATTGACACCATAGTGATAGGATGAACTTGTGGTCCCTTTTTAGTAATGTCATGCATGCTGCTCTTAGTCTATGATCTGGTGTGAACGATGATGCTTGTTGTGATGTTGATTTATGCTTGTTGTGATGTTCACTGATGCTTGTTATGATGATATTCTGATCTTTTTGTTTGTTGTTATATGAACTGGTATGTGGTGTATAGAGGGAAGCTTACAAGAGTATACAGTTCGTGGCGGACTTGTCAGGACCAAGTGAACCGGTTTCCCAACAACGGCTCCAGGTTTGAAACTTTGTAGAAGGCAGAGGATAACTACTCCAAATCCCGTAATCTGAGAATCCCAATGAGGTGGATTATGAGAATCTCAGTGAGGTGGTACTCGACGTAACTCATAAGATCCAACCAAGTAGGATCAAAAACTTCATAATCATCGTCATGTTTGTGATGATTGTAAAGCTCATGATATTCTAATTGTTGTGTATGATCCATAACGGTTAAGCTCGCCACATTCGAATTAAGATAACCACATACGGCTCATGCGGGCAACCAAATCTGGGGTATTTGGTTGAGGTGAGCCCAAAAGTAAGGATTGCAATCTACCAAACAAAATGGGATAGTAGCCCAACTCATACCGACAAATCCTATGTAGACAACCAAACAATTTGCGCAACATGGACAGAGGTCGTATTTCTGAGGTCATATCCCCCAGTGCCCTGTGCCAGCGAGCGCAAAAGGTATACGAATCTCGCCAAAATGCCTGTTGTTGCACAAGCATACATGCATGTATGATGCATCGATCATATGCAGGGCCGGTCCTGAGGGGGGGGGGGGGGGGGGGCAAGAGGGCCGGCCGCCCCGGGCCCCCGAAATTAAGGGGCCCCCAAGTCCTACTAGCTTAGGCAAATGAAGGGGGCGAAGAACTCATTTTACAGCGCCATTACTACGTGGGAAGCTTTTCTCGTTAGATTCAGAGAGAGCAGGACGAAGTGTTATGCTGTCTGGCTGGACTTGGGCCTTTTCTCGGTTAGTTTGGGCTGTTTTCTTTGGATCTGGGCATTTTTCCTTTCGTTAGCTAGCTGGGTCTGTTTGATTTAAGAAAAAAAAGGGTGAGAAGACCGATCCAGTAATGCAGCACACTAACAAAAAGAACACAATGACTCAGTTTTCTTTTCTTCTATCACGCTTTGATTTCTCTTATCTTTTTCAAACACTTAACTATAAGGACGCGGCAAGGTACTTGTCTAACTTTTTACATGTTGCCTATCTTACTATGTGAGTCGTTCGATTGATTTGGACATGAGCTGTCAACCCTCAACTGGCCACGCCAAGTAGCGAGAAGCTGAATTTTCGAGAGGATCCTACAGCCTAAAAATAGTGCACAACGAGTCGACATGAAAATTTGTAAAATTGATATTAACATGGCATCATTCCTGACTTTGCATCTAGTAATGTTAGAAGAAAATTGATAAAATATGTATATATTATTATTCGATATCAACATCGATTTTAGGAGTTTATGGTTAACAGTTGACATCATGTATAAATTTTTATTTTAATGCTTAGGGCCCCAGTTCTGGTTTCGCCCCGGCCCCCGAATTGTCAGGACCGGCCCTGATCATATGCATGCATATTATGGCACGCATCGGATCCTCGATCGAGAGAGCCTCCCCTGATCGCTTCCTTTCCTCTCGTCATCCCTGTATCCTGAACCTACCGACCGATCCACCGTACATGCATGTATGATGCATCGATCATAAGCATGCAGAATTGCAGATGATGGCACGCATCGGATCCTGATCGATCGATAGACCCTGAGCCTGAATTCCTTTCCTGATCTCGTCATCCCACCTGAGTGCCACCTCCCCAACTCCGAACTCGACTCCGATTCAGCTACTAGACCACAGATCGTTTGATCGCAATTCCCATGCCTCGCCGTCCCCCGATCGCCTGCCATTGCTGAACGGCGTCAGTGCCACTCTTCCTCCAGCCAACGTACATACATGTTCCCCTGGGAACCAAGGAAACATTAGAAGCAAGAGGAGGGAGTACTTGAGATACTTAGACAGTACGTATCCAGGTAAACACATGCTAAATATGTAGATGTAGGTGCACATGTTAAATGTGCTACTCGCTCGGTCCAAAATAAGTGTCACGGTTTTGAAATATGGTTAGTTCAAAACTGCGACACTGAGGGAGTACCTTTATTTCCCACATACTTCATCATAAATTTGCTAGTACATAAGCTAGCTACTAGCTAGTCGTATAACAATCTTGTTACTCTGTCTAAATGCACACCTTACAATCTACCAACCTCTACACTAGCAAGACTCGCTACAAGTCCTAATCGTCCTATCTATCTACGCAGTTGTTCAACTCCAGGGATGCCGACGACGATACGCTACGTTTCCGCGGAATAATGATGGGCGGGTGGTAGCGTCGTCGATCGATCAGGCGTCGCCTCCATGGCCATGCATGCAGATGCTGTATACGATCGATCAGCATAGGTGTTCCCCGTCCCGTAGCGCCGCGATAATTTCCGGCCGGGTGTCCGCTAGCGCGCGGCCGCCGGACTTCTCCGGCCGAGGACGGTACATGTGGAGGGGAGCGCAATGATGCGGTCCGGCGAAGCGAACCCCGCCGCTTGGTTTGGACGGAGATGACCGGCGTGATCGACAGGCGTCAATTCGATCGGTCGATAGATCAGATGGATCGCTCAGCTCACGGCTGCTTTTGCGACCTGTCGCGTTGCGCTTGGCGCCCAGTTGTTCTCTGCATATCCATGGAGGAGGGTCCGGCGCCGGTCGCTGCTGGAGCCCGGCGGGGAAGCACGAGAGGACCGGGAGACGATTGGGTACCGTGCTGCATATGCGCCCGTGGCCAGTGTCCGAGAGTCTGGGCGCGCGATCCATCGACAGGGTTGCAGTGTGAATTCTCTCTGTCGCTGCAGTTTTGCTGCTGGGTGATCGCTACTCCTCCAGTCTCCACTGCAGTGGCGTGGCGTCATTGTACCTTGTTTCATCGGAATTTATGCATGCACAGGGCGTGTTGTCAAGTCGGCAATCGATGCCTCGCGTGAAATCAGTTTGATCCGATTTACTCCCTCCGTCCCAAAATATAAGGCGCGCTATTTTTGTGCTGCTCTTCGACTCTCAACTTTGACCGTTAATATATAATAAATTATGTGGATCGAGAATGTATAGATGGTACCGTTGGATTCGTCTTGCAAAATTCTTTCATTTCATATATTTTTATACTAATTTTGTGGTTATATTATAAGTTCAAATCATGGTCAAAGTTAGACGTCGTTGACCTTCGAAATTAAAGGGCGCCTTGTATTTTGAAATGGAGGAAGTAACTTTCTACAATGTCCAAGCCGTGTTTTATTCAGTTTGTATGTTATTGTTAGTACAACTCGGACAATACACAGTAGAGCATCTCACGAAGACCGTGCATGCTGTTTGAGGCGAAGAAAGCTTAAAAATACATCGGGCCGCACAGAATCAGATTAGGCCGAGCCACAAGGCGCGCACGCCACCAAATCGATTGTCTACTTGGGCCGCGCGGGGCCGTTTTTTATCCTCTTTTCCCAAATCGATTCATACGGATGGCCTGTGTGAGCGTAGCTGCGGGCTTTCGCATGTAACTGGGTTGCAGCCATACTGTTTTTTCTGCGGCGGCCTAATTTTGTTCCCCGCGGGTCACACTGACCGACCTCCTCTATCTTGCCCGATCAAATACAGGGACCGGACGAAATGTGCATTACAACCTCCATCGCCTCCACCCTCGCCTGTCCTATATCCGGTTTCCCATAGAAACGATTTGGATTGAGAGAAGCTCCCCGCCCCTCTCGCGTTTTTCCACACCCCTCTCGCGTCGCCCCCATGAGGCGACGGGGAGGGAAACCCTAGCTGCCGCCTCCCTCCCCACACCCCTTTCTCCTCCCTCCCCGCCGCCGCAAGGGCTCGGTCGGGCAAAGCTTGGTCGATGCCTGCGGCGGGGGGGGGGGGGGGGGATCTCTCATCTCCGCGCGCGCAGGGTTGTCGGCTCGGGACGTCACCCTCGGGCCTGGACTTGGTGCGCGTCGGGCACCACGGCGGCAAGGCTCTCCGGCATGTCGGCGGCATGTCCGGAGCAGTGGCGACGCGGCGGACGGCGATCTGGTGGGCTGCGATCTGGATTTCTGGTCGGCAAGGGAGGCGGTTGGCGTGCGGCAACGGCGACAGTCTGTGCGGCGACGAGGATCGCTCGATCTGGGTCCCTTGGGGCTTAATCTAGCACCTCCGATCTGCACATCCGTTGGCGGCGGCTGTATCGCTGTCCAATCAGTACCGGGCTTGGACTTGCGCGGCTGCCGGTAAAAACCGAGGCGGATGATGGCGGCGCATCTTGGCGTCGTTCCCTAGCGAAGGCATCATTTTTGCAGCTGCAACTTCTTTCTCGGGATCTCCGGGGGGGAACCCTTGATCTGGGCTCTTCGGATCTGAAAGGATCGTATGGCCACCTAGAGGGGGGTGAATAGGTGCTACTCCAATTTTTAACTCTTTTTAGATTAAGGCTTGACTAAAAGGTAAATTCTCTAGATATGCAACTATGGTGAATTTACCTATATGACAAGTTAAGTCTAAACAAGATAAGATACAAGTAGTAAATAACTAGAAAGGAATAACCGATATGAAAGCACGCGGAGACAAGGATGTATTCCCGAGTTCCTCCTTTTTAGGGGAGTACGTCTCGTTGGAGGGGTGTGAGTTTCAAACTCAAGACGCCACAAATGGCCTCACCCTATTCTCCGATGAACCTCGCACAAAAGCTCGGTCCACCTTTCTTTATCGGAATCCTTCAAGGCGGAATCCGGAGCCCTTACAACAACATGAGGCTCAACCCACAAAAGGATTGGGGGCTCTCAATCACCACAACACCTGCTACACAAAAGTAACAAGCAAGTGAGAACAACAAGATGCCTAGGTTTTCCTAGTGGAAACCCTAGGCTCAAATCCCTCAAGTGAATGAGGGAGAAATGAAGAACGCTTGGTGAAGATGTAGATCCGGGACTTCTCCTTCAATCCCCAAAGATCAACAAGTTTGGGTGGAGGGATTGGGAGATCTAATGATTCTTGAGCTTGCAACAATGGTGTACTTCAGATCTGGGCGAGCTCAAGAGCTGGAGGTAGGTGGAGGGGTATTTATACCCCTCCAGAAAACTAGCCGTTTTTCAGTCCACTAAGTCCGGAGACTCCGGACCGGGAGGCCGGAAAGTCCGGACCGAGTGGAGACTCCGGACTGGCTCCGGGGTAACTCCGGTCGCGATGCAGCGGCTGCCGCCGCGATGTTCATCTTCTTCGCAACGGAAACTCCGGTCTTGGTGTCCGGAAACTCCGGTAGGGCCGGAAACTCCGGACACTACTCCGGGACGCGCCGTCGTGGGAAGATCTTTGATTCAAAAAATCTTGTCTGGGGCGGAGACTCCGG
This sequence comes from Poa pratensis, assembly GCA_947311845.1. Lineage (NCBI taxonomy): Eukaryota > Viridiplantae > Streptophyta > Magnoliopsida > Poales > Poaceae > Poa > Poa pratensis. The sequence goes on from CAMZMU010000064.1 coordinate 17,157,047, forward strand.
ACCACGGGACCGGAAACTCCGGCCGGTGCGGAGACTCCGGTGTTACTCCGGGGTAACTCCGCACCCCATACCGCGGCTGCCGTCCTGAGGAGCTTTTGCTCCAGAATTTCAAATTGACCGGAGACTCCGGCCACAGAGACCGGAGACTCCGGACTGGACAGGCAAATGCAAGCTTCTTTTTCTTGTCAAGTGTTTCGATGCAAAGTGTAATTGTATCATTTCATTCCTGCACCACTTAACATCATATTAAATAATTCCTAGTGTTGTTGCCTAACACACAAAACATAGGGGACATAAAATATGTCCTTTCAATCTCCCCCTTTTTGGTGTTAGATGACAACACTCGGATTTGCAATAAAGCACACAACAATTATCGACATGTACCACAAAGGATTTGAGAGGCTCCCCCTACATGTGTGCATACAAGTAGTTTGCATTTGAATACAAATGCTCAACATGTAGAGGAGAGACAACTCACAAGAAATATATGGAACAATATAAATTACACCAACATGAGACAAATCATGATATAGGGTTGAGGTGAAAAGGAACCATACCTTGTGCATAACTATGACATAGAGACCAATGCACAATAATAGACCATAATAATATCATCTCAACCATAGGAATTATGAAATCCATAGTCTCATACCACACAGAGTACCACAAATAGGAACATAGTCTCACAACATAAAACCAAAGCAAATAGGTTCAAATGACATAAGATAAATGGACACAAGCGCAAATAAATGATAAAAGCACGTGCTTGTGTCCGACCCATGCAAATCCCACGGTGAGAGCCTAATAGAACTACTTCTCCCCCTTTGGCATCGAAACACCAAAAAGGGAGAAGAGCGATGCTAACGGAACCCAAGGCGATCACTCGCCGTCTTCATCATCGTCGGCATCACTGTCCTCATCATCACCACTCCCATCATCATCTTCAGCATCACTTGCTTCACACTCTTCTTCTCATCATCACTTTCTTCTTCATAGCGCATAGGAGCCTTGCCGGTGTTGCGAGAAGAGGAGGGCATGGAGGTCACCTCGGCATAATCAGACCAATGAAATGTATCCTCATTCCACTTGTCAAGAGAGATAGTTGAATCGGATGGCGGAGTTTCGGGATCACCCTCATTGCGAGGAGTGGTACCACCATTGCTGATCTTGCGCATTTCCTTCATCATCTTGGCTTGGTTGGACAAGATCCTCTTGTTAGTGACATAAGTTTGATGATTTTCCTTGTGCAACCCAACACCCATACACATCATGGCCCTTTGCCACCAAGAAACTTTCTTCAACTCCTCGTTGACTCTTTGTTTGCCACCTTGATCCCAAGAGGGTGGAGTGGCATTTTTCCTTCTTGCCCTAGGAGCTTCTTGCTCCTCTATCTCTTCATAAGAGGCTGAGTAAGGTGATGGCGGAGTACTTGAAGGGTGCCATATGTGTGTTTCTTGAAACGAATTGATTGAGATTGGGAATCTTCTTGAGAATGAGCTTCATGACATAGGGAGCATACATAGGATTCTTCCTCTCGTGAATAGCAATGTTGATCTCACACTTGATAAAATCCATGACATCAATCTCAAACCCTTGACAATTCGGACCGCAAGGAATGTCTTGTGGCAATGGTACATGAGGTTGACAAGAGCTCCACGGATAGCATCCGTATTCCCGGCTTGAGGTGCAATGCTCCAACGAAACATGCGAATCAAGATGTTGTAGATGGGCTTGAGTCCTTTGGTGGTAGCAAGGGCACCCCCTCTAGCAGCAAGAGGGGCAAGGATCTTCTTATCATAGGCCACACCTTCAACATGCATCCGGTGACCAACGGGTTCATTCACACCTTTGAACACATACCCCAAGCTTCTCCAAATTCTGAAAGTGTGCACTAACTTTGAGAGGCCCCGTCATCCATGTCATTTTGGTGTCCTCCTCATCTCCAAGCACAAGAGTGGCAAAGAACTGTTGGACCATGTCAATATCATAGTCTTGTTGGGTGGTAATAAGGGGCTCAAGACCAATCTTCCTAGCAACCCATAATGCATCCGCAAAGTATGTCTTCTTGGCCAACACGTCAAAGTTCAGCGGTTTTTGAGGACACACAAGAGCTTTTGGGTCCAAATTGGCATATATTTCCTTCATAATGAGCTCTTGCTCCTTTCTCCAAAAGTGACCATCGGTGGAGTTGTTTGGCATGTCATAGAAATTCTGCGCCCTCATTGTCCGAAATTCTTCCTTGTTCAACCCCTTCAAAGTGGTCAAGTTGTCAAACTTGGCCTTCTTGGCCCTTTCTTCTCGAAGGAGGCAGCCTCTTGCCTAGCCCTTCTAGCATCAGCAGCCTGTTTCTGCTTAAGAGCACCACTCTGCACATGCTTGTCTTGTTCTTCATCATAGATCAAATAGTCTCGACCTTGGAGCTTGTTCTTCTTTGACTTCTTAATAGTCGAGGATGAGGATGAAGGACCGGGATACTTCTTGCTAGCTGTGAAACAGGATTAGAAAGGTAGCATTGAGGTAGGCATACATGTCCATGGAATTTCAACGAAAGAAAAAAATAGAGGAATTTCTTCTCAGGTTTGATCTAGACCGGAGTTTCCGGTCTCAGGGGGCGGAGATTCCGGCCATACCGGAGTCTCCGGCCAGGAAGGCCGGAGTTTCCGGCCCTGAGGCCAAAACTCGAACCTAGGTCAAAATTTGAGGGGAAAATCACACTAGCAATTTTCTAGATAGTGCATTGCCATCCTAAAGGTTCTACACCACGAGATTCTACAAGAACTACTCTCAAAACCAAATCTAGGATGAAACCCTAGAGGAAAGAGAGAGTGGTACCCGTTTCCTTCATGGTGAGATCCAAACGGAGGAGGAAGATCCCCAACGCTTGGGAGGTGGAGGAGCCGGTGGCACGGCGGATTCCGGCGGCGGGGAGCGGCCGGAGACGGTCTTGGAGCAGTGGCGGCGACTGGGGAGAGGTTGGGAGCAGGGGTGTGTGGAGAGTTATGAGAAAACTCCCCACCCCGATCCCCTTTTAGAATCCCAGGAAAAACGCCGCGTCCGGAGTCTCCGGCCTAAAGCACCGGAGTTCCGGTTGTACCGGAGTTTCCGGGCTTTAGGGCGGAGACTTTGGACAGACCGGAGTCTCCGGTGTTTCACACCGGAATCTCCGGACCCAAAACTCCAAAACTGCCAGTTTTAAATTGGGGACATGTATGTTGCAAGATGAGCACGGCTTTTAGATAAGATGGCTTAGGTTTAGAACAAGTCACTGATGGTGGGATACACACTAGGAATTGCAAGATGCAAATATAAAAGCCAATTCCAAGTTTTTCTCCCAAAACACCATAAAGGTCTAGAAAACCCAAATAAGTCTGTTAAACCCAAATAAAATCAACTCTTCACAAAGAAGAGGGCGGTGGCCTAGGCCACCATGTATGAGTGTGTGGTGTGACACCGCGAAGATATATCTTGGGTTCACGGCCACTACTCGTCATTTAAGCTCATAATTCATAAAATGAAAATATAGAGACAAAATGAGTTCTTGCTATCGGCATAATGGGGGGAGGGATAGACCAATGGATTAGGACCGCACTCCCCCTATGTCCATGCCTACATCCAAACCAAATTACTATTGTCTAATATGGGTAGGTATGCAAGAAGTCCACTAAGTCCAATTGCTTATGTCCACCACATTTAGTTCTCCTCTCAACTCCTTGAATCTTGCTTCACCAAGAGGCTTTGTGAACATATCGGCGAGTTGATGCTTGGTGTTGACATAGTTGATTGCAATATCACCCTTTCAACATGATCTCGAATAAAATGATACCGGATCTCAATATGCTTGGTCTTCCCATGAAGTACCGGATTGTGAGCAATTTTGATGGCACTTTCATTGTCACATAAAAGAGGCACTTTGTCACAAATGACACCATAATCCTTTAAAATTTGCCTCATCCATAATAATTGTGCACAACAACTTCCGGCGGCAATGTATTCGGCTTCGGTGGAGGACGAGGCCACACAATTTTGCTTCTTGGAAGACCAACTCACAAGAGACCTACCAAGGAATTGGCAAGTACCCGAAGTTGATTTTCTATCCATTTTGCAACCCGCCCAATCCGCATCCGAATAACCTACAAGATCAAAGCTTGTCCCATGGGGGTACCAAAGACCATAGTTAGGAGTATCTATCAAGTATCTTAGAATCCTTTTAACCGCGGTTTCATGACTTTCCTTAGGACTTGATTGGAATCTTGCACACATACCCACACTAAACATAATATCCGGTCTAGATGCACAAAGGTAAAGTAAAGATCCAATCATAGAACGATAAAGCTTGGGATCAACTTCCTTACCCTTCGGATCTAAGTGTAGATCCGCCTTAGAGTCCATGGGAAACTTATATGGCTTGGCGTTGTTCATATCAAATTTCTTGAGCATGTCTTGAATATACTTGGCTTGACATAAGAATGTTCCTTCACTATATTGGTGGATTTCAAAGCCAAGAAAATACTTCAATTCTCCCATCATGGACATCTCAAATTCCTTGGTCATTAGCTTAGAGAATTGATCACTAAATTCATGGTTAGTAGAACCAAAGATAATATCATCAACATATATTTGGCATACGAAAAGCTCTCCATTTATCCTTTTTGTGAAAAAGGTGGGATCGATTACCCCAATTTCAAAACCATGGTCTACTAAGAACTCCTTGAGATGATCATACCAAGCACGTGGAGCTTGCTTGAGCCCATAAAGGGCCTTATGTAGTAAGTAGACATGGTTAGGAAATTTAGGGTCTTCAAAACCCGGAGGTTGTTTCACATACACTAATTCACTTAGTGGACCATTTAGAAAAGCACTTTTAACATCCATTTGATATAAGGTAATGTTATGAGTAGATGCATAGGCAATCAATAAACGAATAGATTCAAGTCTAGCAACGGGGGCATAAGTTTCACCGTAGTCGACTCCTTCGATTTGGGTGTAGCCTTGTGCAACCAATCTTGCTTTGTTGCGAATGACTTGACCATGTGAGTCTTGCTTGTTCTTGAATATCCACTTGGTTCCAATGACATTATGTGATGTGTCTTTGGGTCTTTCAACTAATGACCATACTTTGTTGCGCTCGAAGTTGTTCAATTCTTCATGCATGGCCGCAACCCAATCCATGTCTTCAAGAGCATCATATACCTTGAGAGGTTCTAAGCTAGACAAACAAGAGACATGACCACAAAAGTTAGTTAATTGATTACGTGTGGACACACCCTTACGAATACTCCCAAGGATATTTTCTTTGTAGTGTTGGAGATGATCCAATGTTGATGCACGCCGAATGACTCGGCGTTCTATGGCTTGACCAATTGTTTCACCAACACGAACATCTTCATCATTTCCTTCATCTTGTTCATGGTCAACCCGAAGTGGAGTTCTTGGAGATGGGGGTTCATCATGTTCTTGTTTCCACTAGAGTTGGGTGGGTCTTGACCATTATCTTGTTCTTGTATAGCTTGTTGATCAATGGTTGAGGTGGATGGTTCAACTTGAGTAGAACTTGTTCCTTCTTCTTGAGTGTCATAATAGGTTCTTCAATAGGAATAAGTTCCCCTATGCCCATAGTTCTTATGGCTTGAGGTGGAGGTACATCACCTACATTATCATGATCAATATGCTCCGCTTGGGAGCCATTATCCTCGACAAACTCCACATTCATAGATTCTTCAACACATCCGGTGGATATGTTGTAGACCCTATAAGTGTGGGAGTTTGCGGCATATCCAACAAAAATACCATCAAAAGTTCTAGATTCAAATTTAGCAATTGGGCAACCTTTAATGTAAACATGGCATTTGCATCCAAATACGCGAAAGTAAGAGACATTTGGCTTTTTACCGATAAGGAGTTCATATGGTGTCTTTTTCATGAGAGGACGAAAGAAGAGCCGGTTGGAGTAGTGGCAAGCGGTATTGATGGCTTCGGCCCAAAAGTTATATGGGGAATGAAATTCGGCCAACATAGTTCTTGCCATATCAATAAGAGTGCGGTTCTTCCTTTCGGCGACACCATTTTGTTGGGAGTATAAGCAGCGGAATATTGGTGTTGAATGCCCTCCCCACTTAGGAAATCATCCATAGTGTAATTCTTGAACTCCGTACCATTGTCACTTCTTATTGCCAAAATCTTGGAGTCATATTGGCGTTGAACTAAGGTTGCAAAGTCAATGAATATCTTTTGAGTTTCACTCTTCCTCTTGAGGTAGAAAGTCCAACAATATCTTGTATAATCATCCACAATCACCAAACAATATTTCTTGCCACCAAGACTATCATATGTGGGAGGCCCAAAGAGATCCATATGAAGGAGCTCCAAAGGCCTCTCAGTGGAGATAATGCTCTTCTTGGGGTGATTCTTTTCATGCATCTTTCCGGCTATGCAAGCACTACAAGGACGATCTTTGGAAAAATTAACATCGGTTAGTCCTACCACGTGTCCACCCTTCACAAGAGTTTGCAAATTTCTCATACCGACATGGCCTAGCCGGCGATGCCAAAGCCAACCCTTGTCGGATTTAGCCATTAGACACGTGGCGATTTGAGTGGTCTCTTTCGAGAAATCGACCACATACAAACCGTTTACACGAAATCCAACAAAGGCTACTTTAAGAGATTGAGTGAAAAGGATGGTCACGTGGTGTTTATTAAAGATAACGGTGTAACCGACATTGCATAATTGACCAACGGAAAGTAAATTGTATGAAAGGGATTCAACAAGAAGGACCTTCTCAATGGATAACTCCGGAGTGATCACTACCTTGCCATATCCCAATACCTTAAGTCTTGCATTATTCCCGACGGTGACATGAGAAAATGTGAGTAATTGATTCAATAGGCCCTTTACTACTTCTTTGCTTCCGGTCATGTGAGATGAACACCCACTATCAATGAGCCATGAAGATCCACCGGAAGAAAAGTCCTACAAGAATCAAGTCTTTGTTTTAGGTACCCATTGTGAAATGGGTCCTCTTTTGTTAGTCACAAGGGTCTTTGGAACCCAAATAGCATAGTGATAATCATCTCCATATGAAGTGCCAACATATTTAGCAAAAACACAACCATCTATAGATTTCATAAGAACATATGAAGGGTTGTATTTTCCCGCAAAGTCATTGTGAGTGGCATTGCCCCTTGTGGCATCACCACTCGCAATGGTAGTCTCTTTTGCTTGTGCGGGCTTGGCCTTCTTCTTGTTCTTGTTCTTCTTTTTCTTCTTGGCAACATAACCAAGGCCCTCCTTCCCTATGTGTAGCTTTTGCGCTTGCAAGAGCTCATAAAGAGGTTTCTCACCTTGAGGGCTAGAGGCCTTGGCAAGCTCATCCTTCAACCTAGCATTTTCCTCAATGACATTTGCATGATCACAAGAAGTGGAGGAACTAGGTACATCAATTTTAGTAGATTGTATTTGAAGTTGTTCAAAAGACTTGTTGAGAGTAGAGTGTTCACTCTCCAAGGCCTTGTGAGCCTTGGTGAGCATCTCTAGCTCTTCGGCTAGTCTATTATGACCAACACCAAATACGACCTTTTGTTTCTCTAAAACCTTGTATTTAGCAATAGCATGGTCACGTTCTTTAATGATTTTAGAAAGAGTTTCATTTTGAGATTCATCAATATTCTCAAGCTTCTCCTCAAGAGAAACTCGAAGCTCATGCTCTTCCTCAATAGCCATGGTAAGGGAAGCGATCTCATTAGCATATTCTCTTTCAAGTCTCCCCTTTTCTTCTAGGAGATCTTGTGCCATGCTATATTGATCCATAAGAATCTCAAGCCGAATCTTGCATTCACCTTGCAAGTTAGTCATCAAGAAATCCAAAGCAACATTTTCTTCCTTAACTCTAAGACTCATAAGTTCATGCATTTCATTCATAGTCTTAGAAGGAGGGGAAGGTGGTACCTCGGAGAGCTTGGCCATGAGGCACGTAGCGTGTTTGGTGGTGACATTATCATTGGGGGATTCAAAAGAGAAGGGGTTGTCGATGAAGCAATGGCTAAAGCGGCCACTCCACTTGTGGTTGTTTCTTCTTCATCACTCTCCTCCCCGGACATATATTCTTCTTGTACCACCAACACTTTGGAAGGTAGCTTCTTGTTGGAGATGAACTTCTTGAAGTAAGGCTTTGTGGGAGAAGAACTTGAAGCTTCCTTGAGAATGAGTCTTCCTCCATGTTCTTCACGGTTCTTATAAGGGCATTTGGCAACATAGTGGAATTGATCTTGGCAATTGAAGCAAGTCTTCATTTTTGGGTTGCCCACCTTGTAACCACTTGATTTGTGCTTTTGATCCACATAAGCTTTAGCTTTTGATGGATTCTTCCAAAAGGTCTTTGCCATGAGAGCCACATAATCTCTATGAGCACTCAAGAGTTCATCGGGTGGCAAGTAACTTCCCTCTTCATGATCTTGGTCTTCATCTTGTTCCACCACCTTGGCCTTCAAAGCAAGTGAGGAGCTTTGGGCCATTCCAATAGCTCGGGCACGAGAGTCTCTAGCAATTTGGGCTTGGACCTTGTAGATTGCATCTCTTGCATGACTTCATTTGAGGTCAAGGTGTCATAGTTGTGCTTTCCTTGGAGACTCTTCAAGTCGGTCTCTTCAAACGGCATGAGGGCATTCACATACTTCCTCTTGATGTAAGTATCATCCACATGTTTAGCACCAAGGTCTCTATATGCGGAAGCAAGAGCCTTGAGCCTTTGATACATCTCCTCATGAGTTTCATCATCTTTCTTGTAGAAGCCTTCAATTTGATTGCTCATGGCTTCATATCTATTTCTCCTCATGCTCTCATTTCCAACGAACACCTCCGTGAGTGTTCCATGCTTCCTTGGCGGTGGTGCAATCTTCAATGTGATGAATGTTCTTCTCACCCACGGCAACACGGATCACATCAAGAGCGGTGGAATTTAGTTGAGCTTCAACTTCTTCTCGCCTTGTCAAATCATTTTCATCCACCGGGTTGAATCCATCTGCAATGATCTTCCAAAGACCTATGCAACCACTTTTCAAGTGAGATTTCATAGAAGATTGCCAACGGGTAAAAGAAGATGCATTAAGACTAGGTGGAGCTCCTCTTAAGTGTATAGGAGGATGAGGGATAGGTAGGTCGGGAGAGTAGGCAAAAGGAACTCTAGCATTTTCTCCCTTCCCATTAAGTGTTTTAGATGGGGATTCATTTTTATTTTGGTCCACCCCCGGATCCACTTTATCCTCGTTCTCCTTTAACCTCCACTTGAGGAGTTTCCAGAGAAGGAGGTGATGCGGTTACCTTTGCTTCCGAGAGTTTTGCTATCATTTCACGCAACTCATCCATTTTGGTTTCCATAGAGGTCTTCAAGTTAGTGAAGTCCTCCATGGAAACCGAAGTGGCCGGAAGAGCAAGAGGGTTCCCATCGGCATCGAAGGCCATATTTCTCTTAGGCGGTTAAGCCCGAATAAAGAGCCGAGGCTCTGATACCAATTGAAAGGATCGTATGGCCACCTAGAGGGGGGGTGAATAGGTGCTACTCCAATTTTTAACTCTTTTTCGATTAAGGCTTGACTAAAAGGTAAATTCTCTAGATATGCAACTATGGTGAATTTACCTATATGACAAGTTAAGTCTAAACAAGATAAGATACAAGTAGTAAATAACTAGAAAGGAATAACCGATATGAAAGCACGCGGAGACAAGGATGTATTCCCGAGTTCCTCCTTTTTAGGGGAGTACGTCTCGTTGGAGGGGTGTGAGTTTCAAACTCAAGACGCCACAAATGGCCTCACCCTATTCTCCGATGAACCTCGCACAAAAGCTCGGTCCACCTTTCTTTATCGGAATCCTTCAAGGCGGAATCCGGAGCCCTTACAACAACATGAGGCTCAACCCACAAAAGGATTGGGGGCTCTCAATCACCACAACACCTGCTACACAAAAGTAACAAGCAAGTGAGAACAACAAGATGCCTAGGTTTTCCTAGTGGAAACCCTAGGCTCAAATCCCTCAAGTGAATGAGGGGAAATGAAGAACTGCTTGGTGAAGATGTAGATCCGGGACTTCTCCTTCAATCCCCAAAGATCAACAAGTTTGGGTGGAGGGATTGGGAGATCTAATGATTCTTGAGCTTGCAACAATGGTGTACTTCAGATCTGGGCGAGCTCAAGAGCTGGAGGTAGGTGGAGGGGTATTTATACCCCTCCAGAAAACTAGCCGTTTTTAGTCCACTAAGTCCGGAGACTCCGGACCGGGAGGCCGGAAAGTCCGGACCGAGTGGAGACTCCGGACTGGCTCCGGGGTAACTCCGGTCGCGATGCAGCGGCTGCCGCCGCGATGTTCATCTTCTTCGCAACGGAAACTCCGGTCTTGGTGTCCGGAAACTCCGGTAGGGCCGGAAACTCCGGACACTACTCCGGGACGCGCCGTCGTGGGAAGATCTTTGATTCAAAAAATCTTGTCTGGGGCGGAGACTCCGGACCACGGGACCGGAAACTCCGGCCGGTGCGGAGACTCCGGTGTTACTCCGGGGTAACTCCGCACCCCATACCGCGGCTGCCGTCCTGAGGAGCGTTTGCTCCAGAATTTCAAATTGACCGGAGACTCCGGCCACAGAGACCGGAGACTCCGGACTGGACAGGCAAATGCAAGCTTCTTTTTCTTGTCAAGTGTTTCGATGCAAAGTGTAATTGTATCATTTCATTCCTGCACCACTTAACATCATATTAAATAATTCCTAGTGTTGTTGCCTAACACACAAAACATAGGGGACATAAAATATGTCCTTTCAGGATCGGATGCTAGCGACACCTTCGGTGCCGTTCTCCCTCTTGAGGGCGGCGTTTTTGGAGATCATACTGACTGGAGTGGTCTAGAAACCATCTGCCGTTAGGTGGGTGTTATGGAGCGCTGGCCAAAACCCTGGATGCAGCGGTTAAGTCTGCATTTGGGATTGTAATAGGTCCAGTTTCCTTTCCGCATCAAGCAAAAAGAACAGTAGATCTTAATTTGCCTGGTGTTTTATTTTTAGCTTCTGCATCTCTGGGGCGACATCTCTGTCGTTTTATCCCCCGAAAGCTGTAAGATGGATTACTGTAAGTTTCGTTTCGTTGAAATGGAACTGGGGCGAGCCCTTTATTTCTAAAAAAAAATCCGGTTTTCCCCAGCCCTACCTCAGGCTTCCGCTTTCCCCCGCCAAACTTCCCTCTCGACGTATAACTCTCTCATTTCCTCTTCTGATCGGTGCCTCTCGGGATGGAGTGCGATGCTCCTTTCTTCCGGCGGAAGACTTGCGATTTGCAATTCTGTTTTAAATAACCTTGCTACTTATTTTATGTGCTCTTTTCTTTTGCCCCGTGGTGTGATGGAAACGATTGACGGAAGGCGCCGTTACTTCTTTTGGATCGGCAAGGACTCATGCTATGGGGCTCATTGTATAATGGCTTGGGATAATATTTGTTTGTCTAAACAGGTTGACGGATTCGAGATGCAGGACCTTCACTGGCAAAACCTCGTCCTCCTCATGAACTTCATGCATAAGCTCCATCAGCGGGAAAGAGTTACCTTGGAAGGTATGGTTTTGGAGCTCTTATGGTTGTGACATGGGCGACGTCTCTCCTTCCCCATCCTTCCTCGAAACTATCCTCCAACTCCGCCTCCCCACCTACCGAGCTATTATTAGATCCACCATCCATCACGATAAACACACTTCCTTCTGGCTTGATAGATGCCCGACGGTACGCTCGCCTCCCAATTCCTACCCATTTTCTCACACTGCCTACTCCCAAACATTTATGTCGCTGTCGCTTGCACAGCGGGCCTCACCTTCCACCCGAGACTGCCCACGGCTGCTGTGTGGGAACTGGTTGTGGTGCAAGGAATCATGGCCTCCACCACCTTGGGCGCGGGTGAGGACTTCCCCTCTCTCATGTGGGGTGCAAGTTCTACCTTCAGCTCCTTCGCCGCCTATGCCATCATATCCTCTGGTTGCGTCTGCTGGTGATCCCTCCTCCCTTCTAAGATTAAAATCATCTGCCTCCTTGCGGGTGCCGATCACCTTAGCACCCGCTTCGACCTTCATTACAAAAACCGCGCCCCATCTCCCCTTTGTGTCCCCTGAAGCGTGCCCGATCAAGACTACTTGCCATATCCTATTCGACTATAACCTTCCGGCTGAGACCTGGAGTCGGCTTGGTTGTCCCGTCCTAGCCGGCGTCTCTATCTGGAACATTGTGGCGACATGGGAGCTCTGCTCTGCCGCTGTCCCTTGGCATCTCTGGAAGGCAAGGAACGACGTCGTCTTCGACAACAAGTCTTGCACCGCCGCGGATGTGCTTCGTCGCGCGGCATACGACCTCTCCATTTGGTCTCATAGGTTAACATCTTTGATTCAGATTTCTACTGAGGCCCTGCGTGGCTTCCTGTTGCAGTGTTCTCATATGTAATTTGTCTCCCCCTCCTATGTTTGCTGATTCGTTTGTAATCTAACTTGACCTGTTTTGAGGGGTCACCTCGAGTAATATTACAAGCGGTGGGGAAAGCTCTTCCCCCCTTTATTCTCGGGAAAAAAAGTGTGTTATGATTGATGCCAACAAGTCATCAAAAAATCTTTTGAAGATTCATGCTCTTCGTTCTGAGATGTCAAGATCAGATTCAAGTAGCTAGTTACGTAGGGGTTGCTGCTTGTGTTAAGTAAGCTGTAAACAGAAATGGTTTGGTTGCACACGGCAAATCTTCAGCTATCGATCCACTTATGTCCTCTCGAAAAGAAGGCAAAACCCTCAGTTATCCACTAGCCCAGCGGTTCTCCACTGCATGTAGGAAGAAAAGCAGGATACGTTGGAACCTTCAGGCTGTGGGACGGCAACAAACCGAGGACTACTCTATTTGCTTTTGTGATGACACGAGCTTATTATCATCACCGCTCCTCTGTTTGGTTCTAATTACTCGGACGAAGAGGACGTGCATCTGCTCTCTTGATCGCGCACGCACCGTCTGCCTAACTTGTGATACGTAAGCTTAAACAGAAATGGTTTGGTTGCACACGGCAAATCATCAGCTATCGATCCACTTATGTCCTCTCGAAACTTTATCTAAAAAAAATGTCCTCTCGAAAACAAGGATAAATCCACAGTTATCCACTAGCTCAGCGGTGCTCGTCTGCAGGCCTACGACTGAATGCAGAATTTGGCAACTTCAGGCTGTGTGACGGCAACAAATCGAGTACTACGCTACTTGATTTTGCGCACTCTTTTAATGATACCAGCAGCTTATTATCATCATCACCCCTCCCATGTCGCTACTCGCTAATTACTGGGACGAGAAAGACGTACATCTGCTATCTTGATCGCACACGCACCACCCTTTCTCGTATGCATAATGACCAGTTATGCGCATGAAAGAGATGCATACTCATCTGCGCTCACTCACTTGCTGCCGAATCAATCCACCATGCCTGAAATGCCGGACGCACGCACGGTTGCTTCACCTCTCTCAACACAATTTGCAAGCTGCCATGAATGCTGTCTGATGGAGCAACTTGTCGCTGGCCAATGTGCGGCGAACGTACTGATACGGCGTTTGAAGCGGCACTGCGGCAGCTGCCGCGCCGCCCCTGCGCTATTACGGTTCCGCTGTGGGAGAGTGGCATTGTGCGGTGGGCATTCATGTCGACCGGTCCATTGATCGATCGAGCTAGTGTGTGTGGTAAAATAAACAATTCGCCGTGTACAATTCCTTCACGACTTGCCACGTTATGTACGTACTGCCGGCCGGTGCATGCAATGAACATGCTTGCTTGGAAGGCATGCACAAGTCCAAAACATGCCATTGACTACCAATGGTGCACTGCTGATGATCTTCAAATATCAGCGAGAGCTTATCCTGTTTGGAACACGATATCTCTCCTGCACCCATGTTTGGTAAAGACAACACAGATTTCCTGGCTTCTTGCCATGCTTGTGCTTGTGCCGGTGTGCGTAACCAACAATGGTTTCAATGCCTTTGTTTCGTTGTGAATACATGGAGCCTGAATTCGGGAGTTTGCCGGCGCAATTTGGGCATTCTCTTGCCTTCATCAGTTTTTTTTTTTACTTGTTGACATCATCAGTTAAATTTACGTGGCACGTTCTTTTGGGGAGCTGTATATGATAGAGCGTACCGTCATTTTTTTTTTGAGTTTATTTTTGGAGTGAATCACGAAGCTTCAGTTAATCTGCTTGGTGGGCCGAGCGGCCGGCCCAGGCATGTCGCCTCTTTTCGTTTTTATTTTTTTTCATTTTTTTAAATTTCTTTCTCCTTTTTTTTGTTCCTTCTTATTATTTTGGTCACGTTTTCTTTTAATGTTTTTCTTTTGTCTTAGTCTTACAGATAAATTTATTTTTTTGCGCAAGGAGTGAACAATTTTATGAACTTGCGCTAGTAGGAAAACCTTGGTGGAGCAGGCTGGGTCGCCACCACCGCCGACCGAAGATTGGCCATGGCTGCAGACTGACCGGAAGACGACGACTAGTAGGCCCAGCAGCGGCCACCAGCGGCTATTTAGTTTTTCCCTTTTTTTAATTAATGTAAGCGTCTTTAGGCGCGAAATATGTAAATTCGCCGCCTTTGAACGAAATTTTAAGTTCAAATCTAAGTTCAAAAATTTTGGTTTAAGTTCAGCAAAATTTCAAAAATAGCGTTGAATTCTATTTTAGTTGCCAAATTATACCGGTGGCGTGTCGGCTAACTCGCACCTGTGGCATGGGCACAACACGCCACTGGTAGCCTTTTTCACTGATGTGTAGACCGCTATTATAAGTGACGCTATAACCAATAGCATGTTGAAAACACGGCACCAAAGGCTAAATCAGCACGTCGCTACTAGGCTATTTTCTACTAGTTTGTTGAGCGATTTAATTGAACTGTAAAAAAAAACGAACTCGTGAACATATTTTTCGATGGCAAACATTTTCTCGCTTGCGAACATTTATGAACTTGTGAACATATTTTTCGGTGGCAAACATTTTGAAAATGTAAGAACATTTTTCTTAAACCCCACGATGTTTTAACCTTGTGATCATTTTTTAAGATATATAAATAGTATATATCAAAATTATGAATTAAAAAACAATATCAAAAGTAGAAAACATAACAATAAAGGAGAAAAATAAATAAGAAAAAAGAGAAATATATAGTTGGTTTCCAAAAACCTAATTATAGACAATTTCCCGAGTTAACGATGTCTGTCTTTGCCGATGTAGAGTCTGGTGTGCACTTTGAGAGGTGGAAAAGTAAGTCCGACTGCTCGGTTAACTCTCCACGAGTCCTATGGCCATACTTACTAAATTGGGCCCATGAAATATCTCTCCTAGTCGGAGGAACAAATTCCATTTTGATCAACCACCTCATGTAACCTATTCACGGCGAGGCCACAATCTACCTTTGTAACTATTCAGCTATGGAATATTGTTTGATAGACCCTAAGTCGACCGATCGACAAATCGAACTGAGAATCTCATGTATAACAACATAGGCATATATATTGATTGACACTAACAAATGACAACTTACTCGTTTCGTCATAAACTGGATCTGTCCGACTAGCTAAGCTCTTTTAGTCGTGTCAGTGCTATTGGACCAGTGAAACCGAATCATCAGCCGAGTGGTATACTGTAACACTAGTTAAGCTTATGTATCCTCATAAGTTTCTTCACTATGGACTATTAGAATCAAATATTATCTAATTAGGTAGACAATTCCTAAGCATGCCCTTAGGAGCATACACCTATTGAGTTGAATTGGTTAGGTTTTATGAAATTCATTTAAAAATGCCAATTTTAACTATGGCTTGCTGCTCCTACGTCTTCCCTAGCAAACACGAGCTTGAGAGCATCTCCAGCCAGGCCCCCTACTTCTCCCCGTTTGTCCCAACGGACAGTACAAACAGTGACCGGACAAAAATAGTGATCCAACCAAACCCCTCGAATCCAAGCCAAATGTCCGGGCTCTCCAGCACCCCTCAAATCCAGCGCATATGTGAGGTGGATATGGGGCGATCTCTAGACAAGCTCAGACGAGTCTGCCACGTAGCACAGGGCTAGGATGGCCCAGTACGTCCCCACTTATATCCCACCCCCGTCCCCATGGACCAAACCTTAGTTCATTTCCGACGCATCCGCTCCACTCCCAAGTCTGCTCTCCTCCCCATCGCCGCTTTGCACCATCACAACGTCCCGCCGTCGAGGCGGAAGGGTTGAGCTCTCCCATCCTCTACGATAACTAGGAGCTCTCCACGCGCCTCGCCATCTAGCGCTCGTTGTAGGACATCGAAGGCTCGAGATACCCCGGTTGGAGGTTGTTGTCGGATGGGCCCGAATAGAGGTTGAAGTCCGAGGTTCGGGCTTATCAGTGTAACAATTAGAGGGAATGCAAAGTGCAGTCCCATGCCCGGTTTTGTCGTCGCACCATCCGTCAAGCAGAGGGAACGTGAAGCAAATGCCTCAGTGGCAGATAAACCGATCCCCCTGGAGGTCCTGGACAGGTCTATGACCTTCGCAGAGACGGATGCCCATCGCCGGCGTCGCAAGAACTCCAAGGTGTTGGTATAGGCCATCGCCCTGTCGAAGCGGGAGGTGGCAATGAAACAAGTTGCGGTCTGCCTCGCCAACAACCATGCCCGCGCCGTCAGGATCCTTGTAGTTCGGTGCTCCTCCAGCGATGACGAGTCTCCTTCTCCTCCGATCTGTACGCCGTCTGCGAGAAGCACTACACCCCGCTGGAGATGCCAAAGGGGAAGGGTAAGACTCCGGAGTGAGATCCTTACATAGTGTCTATATTTAGCAGAATTTGTCTCTCTCTCTTTTTGTGAATTCGTCCGCGTGTAGCTTATCCGGAGGTGAACTAGTATATATGTTATTTATCTAGTATGTTTGTCCGATCCATCTGATGATATATGTTGCATATGTTGTGGATGATCTACGTTGTATGTGTAGTATGATTTTGAGGGGTGTAATTCAGGAAGCAGGTGTAGAAGCGGTCATTTGAGGGTTGACCACTAGCATCCACACATGTGTCCGCGGACAAACATGGGTCAAATTTGGCAACAATTGGAGATGCTCTGAGTTGCCCGCCCCTTCAGGCTTCAACTGCCATGTCATCGGATTGAGCTTCAGTGACTTTGCGTGGGTGACTTTGTGGTGACTTTGTTTCACTGACATGTGGCCCCTACACGTGAGCCCCACTGGTCAGTGACTCAAAGTCACACAAAGTCACCCACGCAAAGTCACTGAAGCTCAATCCCATGTCATCCTGGTAAGTTGGTATGCTCGGTTAGTTTAGAAACTAATAATACGAGACATAAATCGTCACAAGATCACAATTATTAAAAGATAAAGGACATATGACATGTTAAAAAAGATAAATATGACAAAGATTTTAAAATCATATAAAAATGTAGAGAAATGGTTTGATCCCATCCATTAAATTCACATCCGGACGGCCCTCCCATGGACAATGGTGCCGGGTTGGTGGAGCGCGCCTAGCCAAGGCGCTGCACATTTATGATGCTCTGCTCTTTCATCTCTGCCCTCGTTAAATACCTCCGCTCCCCGTCCCTGTAGCGTACACATCACCTCTGGTCTCTGCTTCAGTCATCAGTAGACAGTAGTAAACAGTAGCAGGAGGAGCCAGAAGAAGCCATCTTGAGCCATGAGCCAAGGCGGCGGAGGCGACGGCGTGAGCCCCGGCAATGTCCCGGTATGTTACTACGGCGCGGGCGGGCGCGTGTCGGCGTCCATGGAGCGGCGGATGCGCGCCGCCGAGGTGGTCCTGCGGTGCGCGGCGTGCGGCCTCGCCGTGCTCGCCGCCGCCCTCCTCGGCGCGGACAGGCAGTCCCGCACCTTCTTCTCCATCCACAAGGTCGCCCGGTACACCGACATGCAGTCCCTCGTGTAAGCCACCTGCCCTTCCTCCCTCACCATCAACACACCTGCTCTTAATCTCCTCGCATGATGCGCTGCCAGCTAGTAAATCGACCTGCTCTCGACGGCCACTACAAAGAAATTCCCCCTCTTGGGTAGTCTCACGACTCATGGCCTCACTGAGGCTGTGAACTGTGAAGCAACAAGAAGCGGATCTTTTTCAAAAAAATATTTTCCTTTTTGCACCAAGTAGCCACCGGCCCGGACACTGGAACGGATGTTGACAATATGGTATTGTTCCAACGATGCTGTGTCTCGGAATCATTAGTTTCCACTGGTCACCAACCGATGGGATTGAGCCCATTGTTCCAAGATTCTTCACAACCACTAGTTTTCACACATCGAGCACCTACCTTCCCTTGCGTTTGTTCGGTAGTAAGCTCAACACTGCCCGGTGCCGGTAACTGGGTCAATCTTCTAGTACCACTTCCTTTCTAAGTTATGCAGGCTCAGTTATTGTAGTAATCTTCCATCCCCGCAACTTGTTTTTATAGAAATCTTCCTTAGTTTGGCACACGGATCAGGTTAGCCACCATATCCACAGTTCAATGCACAGTGCGCGCACGAACGCACGCACGAGCAAACCAACTAAACTATCGGCCTGCACACATCCAAGCAAGTTAAACATGAGGACGGAAGATGGCACGGTGAGAATGAGACGGGCGGCTGGGGTGGTACGTAGAGAGATTAACGACAGTACGTTAGATCTTAGTCTCAGAGGAAACAGCCGCTTAAAGACGGAGACGATGGCACGGTTGGGCTATTTCATTTCCCTGTCGGAGCCAGCGGCCCATCCCCCACATACATGTGCCGGCGCCACCGCCGGGGAAAGGCTCTGCGTGTATGTGGACGGGCAGGCAGACTTGGCCGTAGGAACTCCATTAATGAGCTACTGGCTCGTCCTTGATGGCATCTCGCAGGGAGAAGAAGGGCCAATTTCTTTGCCAAGTGAAACGGGTTGACAGCGCCTTCACTCTACTCCTCGGCAGCAGGCTAGCAGCTCGCACCTACCACGTGGTGGCTGCACGGCCGGGCCGACGCAGTGCTGAATGGTTACCACTCGTAAATGCACAACCTGCACCTCACCTAGCTACCGGCAAGGACGGTCGATGCACGTCTAGCATATTACCGAGTTTTCTTCCTCTGTAACTTTTTCTACTTGCTGTCTTCAGCAGAAGTTACCAGTAAAATTTGGGTGAAAATGCGTTGATAAAGTGCTCCATGATATGTGCTTCAGGATGTTTGGCAGCCATCAATTAATGGTTGGTATTTAAATCATCAGGCATTTGTGTTCGTATTGGCTACTCCGTATCTTCATTCTTGCCGTCCACATTTAACACCTACAAACTTAGCTAGCAGCAGGACCATCTTCATATTGGACCAATGCATGGAGTCACGCAGTGTGCAAGTACATATACAAGCTATAGAAAAGCTAATCAGCGCCACCAAGTCGTAATTTTGTAGGAAGAGCCCCTCTGAAACACTTTTTTTTTCTTGAATGTGTGAAGATCAGTGATCAAAGGGATAGAGTGCACGACTCAGTTCAGTAACCTGTCTCTGATGCAGGATTTTGGTGGTAGCAAGTGGGATGGTTGCTTGTTACAGCCTGCTGCAGGGTGCCAGGTGCTTGCTGAGCATTCTGAGAGGTGGCATCCTTCTCAACAGGCCCTTGGCATGGGCTATCTTCTCCTGTGATCAGGCAAGTACTTGTTGTCACCATCAGCTTTTCCTGTCATTTGTATGCTTTCGTTAACGTATAGCATGTTTGTCTCATTCTTTGTCACTGTCAATGGACGACTTAATTTTTAGCTATCATGAGCACAGTTTAGGTGGATTGTGTTGGTCTTGACACTGAACACAGAGCTTCTACTGTGTGAAGAATTAAACAATTATTAAGTGGTATGCTACCTAAATCCAAGTTTCAACACACATAACAAGATTATGGTTACTGCCTTCACAGAAAACCCTTCTAATAACAAAAGCTGGCATTTTCC
The DNA here is from genome assembly GCA_947311845.1 of Poa pratensis. Classification (NCBI taxonomy): domain Eukaryota; kingdom Viridiplantae; phylum Streptophyta; class Magnoliopsida; order Poales; family Poaceae; genus Poa; species Poa pratensis. The sequence goes on from CAMZMU010000064.1 coordinate 17,177,016, forward strand.
CTATCAAGAGCCCTAGTGGCTAATATTGGTAGCTGTTGTAGTTATTATTTCTACAAGAGAATAGGTAGCTGTATAACCAAATCATGCATTTGGGATCCGCACCCCCTTATCTAAAAAAAAAGAGTTTACCGATACAAGGACTACTTTGTCTTTCCTTTTGCTCATTAGATAGGGGAAATCAGATTAAAAACCGAGAGTGGACTAATGGCTACCGAGCTACATGGAGCTCGTTTTTGGAAAATTCGAAATCGGCACTTTTGCGTTTCCAAAAATCGTGAAACAATTCCCAGATGTAGATAATGTCGAGATCTACAAGTGTGCAAACTTTTAAATCGAAATAAGTTCTATTGTGGGCTGGGCAAAAATGACAAATGGGTGGTGTACACAGTTTCAAAAACTTGAAATTGTTCCCGATTTGTCTTTTTTGTGCAGCCCAAACTATAATGAATTTTGAGTTGAAGTTTTGCACGTTTGTAGATCTCAACACTATCTTCATCTGGGATTTTTTTCACGATTTGTGGAAACCCAAAAGTGCCGATTTTGATTTTTTTTCAAAAAACAAGGTCCATGTACCTCGGGAGTCATTTGCAGTTTCCGTTAAAAAACATACTATCCACACTGAACCTTCAGAGGAAAAAAAAAGGGGGAAACTACTCTTGATTTTTTTAAATCTAATCGGATGGCAGATCGCCTGCATTTTTCTCATTTGTTCCTTTTGCATTTATAGCATATGGGGCACTTCTCTCACCCTGGAAATTATAGATTCGGCTATCGTCAGGTCACATCTCATCTAGCTGCTGCGTTACTGCTCCTATAAGAACACGACCATACAGAAAGGCATATATCACAATCAACACATAGCAACATTTTGGTATGTTCCACGATAATTGATAAATCATTATGAGCAAAAAAAAAAAAACAACTAATTAAGGCATCCTAGCACATGTATGCTCCGACCCACATGCCACCCCAGAGCCGTGATGCATTTTCCAGTGACCATAATAAGCTATATAGACATAATGCACGCTGCCAAATTGACACACGAATGATCTCTCCCGGTCAAATATCAGCATGTGCATTTGCTGTCTGTATTCAGCAAAGCACCCGGCATGGACAGTGCATACTGGTATTAGGTGAGATCAGAAGTTCAGAACCATCAAAACACCACCACATGGTGGCGGTATTAATGGGAAGCCCTTTTTTTTTTTTTGAACAAGGAGACGAACCCGAAGGGTTCAGACTGCATTACTCGGTGGAGTTACAAATTACATCAAGGACCACAAAGTAAAAGGAAATTACAACCAAGTCCTTGTACTTTACAAAGAGGACCCTGCCGACAGAAAAAGAAATACAATCAGGTCCTTCACCACCGGAAACGATCAACTCCACGCAGCGGCCATCGACGCCGTCTCCGGGGACAATACCACTTGGAGGCGGTGCAACGTTTGTTGCCACGGCGGAGCTGGAGAAGGGCCTCCACTGGAGGTTGGAAACGCCATGGCCAAGAAATTGCCACGGCACAGAGTAGCACCATATGCCATGAATAATTGTAGCAGCAGATTGCCACCATTGATGATCTCCTAAGCTCGCAGTCAAATCTCCCTGTGGAAAACCAGAGCCAAAACTCCGATCTTCTTCTCCGCAACCACTGCGGCATAGCAAGACAAACGCTTCCACTCCAGGAATTCCAGAGAACCAAGCTCCTCGCCGCCGAACAGAAAGCACAAATCCGTCATCAAACTCCGGCCTCTTGCCACTAGCCAGAGGAGACAGATCGAATAGATTGCAGCAAAAAACTTGGGGTTCGGCTTTATGGAAGCCGCTAGATCTCCTCTTCACCACTAGCTCCGACCTCCAGAGCATAGCACAAGGAAGAAGAAGAACAGCCCGAGGCCGAGGCTGGCCGGAAAACCCCAGCTCGAAGCTTCCTTTGCGTACTTTATTAGGAGAGATGCGCGCCTCCGTCGTCTTCGCCTGCAGCATCGCTTGCCACCGGCGAGCTGCAGCTAGGATGAAGAAGGACGCGGCGCGGTGGATCTGGCCGCCAAGATCCACCACCCTACTCTCAAGCAACGCCATATAGGCACACCTAGCACGACGGCTAAAACTAGTCCTAAGCCTAATATGTACAAGCCGAGCTACGCCACCATGTCCACGCCAGGCAGCAGCACTGCCGGAGAGAAACAAGGCGCGAGCCGGCGAGGCAGCGGAGAAGTCGAAGACGACTCTCAAACTACTGTTTGGGAGCGGCTCAGTGGAGGGGAAAGAAATACCATGGCATAAGCTCGTGTGCCAATGGGAAGCCCTGGGTTGTTGAATTGCGTAGCTACTCGGCATTGAACACCACAACATATCGTGGTACTCATGCACTGTTCGTCTGGAGGAAGCTGTGTTTACTTTGCTAGTAGTGGGCTTCTAGCTAAGAGCTCGACACGGCAGCTTCCAGTAGTACTGATAAACTGACACGCCCATGCTTTTCTGCAAGATATTGATTTCTTTTGACACCGTCTGTACAAAGTTTAATCATTTGTAAACTCTACGGTACATAGTGTAAAATTTTCACACTGTTTGGAGACTTGCTCACTTGTGACTTGTGAGTAATAGGTTTGTAAACAAGAAAATTGAACTGCATGTGCAGGTGATGGCGTACGTGATAATCGGGGCGGTGGCGGTGGCGATGGAGGCGGCGCTGATCGGCAAGTACGGGCAGGTGGAGTTCCAGTGGATGAAGACGTGCCACCTGTACCAGCGATTCTGCGCGCAGGCGGGCGGTGGCGTCGCCTGCGCCATCGCCGCCAGCGCCAACATGGTCGGGATCTCCCTCCTCTCCGCCTTCAACCTCTTCCGGCTCTACGGCCAGGGCAAGGGCAGCAGCAAGTGATCCAAGCCCGCCGGCCGCTTTTATTTAGGTTTTAAACACCGTACCGAATCCGGCCAGAAAACCGTGGTAGCTGCCGCTGTTCGTTTTTAGTTTGTTGTTGTTGACGTGTTGTCAGCGTTAGCCGTAAAAGGTTCTGGGACTCAAGACTGGTTTCTCTGTATATGATGTGAAGTGGTCGATCCAAGGTGCTTGTAGTAATATGTGCGTAATAAAACAGCCAGAAAGCGATGTATCAGTGTGGCCGGCCGGCGGCAGGATTGGCAGGGTAGGGCTGGGGAAAATTTCTTGGCTGGGCGTTGAAGTTTTGGTACTGCATGGTGCATGCGGCGCATGCTTTCATAGTCAGTAGGAGTGTAGGGCGACGTCCGCAGACAGGAAGAAAAATTCTTGAGGCTTCTTTGGATTATTATTACATGATTAAAAACTGTAGAAATTGTAAAAACATAGGAATTCGATAGGATTGTAGGCGCAAATGAAGTATTGGAATATTCATTGGGAGAAGCTAATTACCACCTGGCTGCAGCTACAGCTGAGTCGCTCACGCGCGACACAAACAAGGTTACAAGGCAAAAGGCAGCAGCGCACAAATCCGGCGCTAGGCATCCACAACCCCAAGCGATGGAAGTCGGGATGATACCTTACACGCGCCGCCGGCCGGAGAAGACACCCGCGCGCGCCATGGAAGCCTGCACGGCGACCTCCCCATGTGTTGTCAGGCCGAAGAAGACGTGAAATCCATGGACGGAACCTCCCCAAGCGATGCCCTTCCTCGACGGCCGCCTCCGTCCTCCCCATGTGACTCCATGGGTGCCTCCACGGCACGGGCTCGCCGGAGGCAAGCTCGCATGGCTCCATGGACGGCAAGCTCGTCACATGCGCTGGATCCGAAGAAGACGACTTCCTGCGAGTGGATGGGTCAGAGATTCACTCGATCTGCCTTCAATTGAATTCCCGACGTGCCGGATTTCATGTTGAATGGCGCATGGCCATGCCTCCATTTCAACTATAGTGGTCAGTTTTTGGGAGTTTTTCCGTTGTTGCAAAAGGTTTCCCAATATGCTACATGTGTGTAACATATTTATTGCGTAAGCATGGATAGAATGCTGCAACCATTTATACGCGTATGAACAGAGGGATTTTCTGCAAGGTTGTATAGGTGCTTCAGTAATGTTGGATTCACACGACATTTTTGTTGAATGCGTTAGCTTTTTTATTGTAACCGACGATCGGTTTCCAACATTTTTTGTGCGACCAATGGGAATTTGTTACATACAGTGTTGATTTTCGCTACATTGATGTGTTCAAAATGCGACAATGTTACTTTACTACACGCCGCAAGTTTTTACAAATTCAGGAAAAAATGCTACACACAATGCTACATGCGTAAAAAAAATGTTGCGCTCGGGTATTTTTGCTACATTAATTGGATGCAAATTTTCTGAAAGATTTTTGCTACATGCGATGCTACATACACAGAGAAAAATTGCTACGCGCGAACTGCAAAACGTTTTTGATACATTAATCGGACGTGTGGGATGTGTTCACTTAAGTGGATCAGATGGCTTTGGAGACTGCTGATTTTTTCTAATCTGCAGCTGACTATTCGCTAGCGTTTGCCATATTTGATTGGATGGAAGAAAAGTGTCGCTATGCTACGTAGCTGCAAACAAAAGACTAGAATATTCATTTGGATGGAGCAAAACTATCTCAATCCTACACCAATGAGTATGAAAAAGAGGTTAAAATGAATGTTGAAATTCTTATGGGATTGAGATGTAAAAATGCAATCCATAGGAGGTTAGAATAAACGTGTTTCGCAAAAAAAGAATAAACGTTGAAGTTATCATGGGATTTCCATATTTTTTGGAAGTGTCATTCTTTTGATTCAAATGGATAAGAGTCTTGTAAAAACATATCAAAATAGTTAGATCCAAACTCTTATCCAGAACTTTGTGGGCTACCTTCTATTCGCAGCATTAGCGCTTGCGAATAGCAGTAGCTTCGCAAGTTCCGGGAGAGGATGCCCTTGATGCATTCATTGCAAGCTAGCTTGAGAGTCTTTGTATAAGCGCAACACTGCTCCCCAACGCATCTGATGTTCATTTTTAAAGATTGCAACATCAACATTCACGCAATCTACCCCGCTGATGGGTGGAATTCAATTCGTGGTAGCGGAGGAATGACACATGTAAAATGCCTTGCCCATTCCTAGCATCATTTTCGCACAATATTATCCACATAGGGATTGATCTTTCTGGCTACTCTCATCGACGTAAAATACCTTGCCCATTCCTGGCATCATTTTCTAGCTTCCCATATATGCTAACATGAGACCAACAAGTTAGTGGCTTGGATAGGGGAAGGAACCTTCCTATCCAAAGTAAGTATATGAGATCATGTTCAACAAGCTAGAATATGTTCCACATCAATAAAATACTTAAATACCAGCTAGATGGGAGAGAAGGGAGGCGAGAGAATGGAACGGGCAATCATGTTATCATTGCTCGGCTACATCACAAAAATCAAAAGGCTACAACTCCTTGTAGCTTGATGCACACACTACATTTTGGGTCTTTCATGCAAGAACAACATATATCAATGGATCCAACATAATAGCCAGATTATTGTAGACATTTTAGGTGGCATGACATGTGTATTTAGCTAGCAGATGGCTACATTATTATGATTGCTCTCAGTTAATTCCAGAATGTTGAAGCTAAACAGGCAAAATAGGCATAGGTGATCGACACTCTCTGAACGCCCACATGAAATACAACGATCATCTATTTGGATATGGCGGTGTTAATATTGAACAGGGCCGGTCTAATGATAATTTGGCCCAGGTTGAGTAAGGCTAACTACAATTTTACAAAACTTTTATAATTATATAGATCCCATTTTTAGCATGTTACAATGTTACAATTTTTTTTTGGTCATATTTTAACCACATAACTAACAATTTTACTAAATATTAGTTGGCGTTTTTTGTTTGCATCGAATATCACTGAAAGGTAGTAAACTATATTTTATAACAAAATTATTTAATAGAAATACTTTTTCTATAATGCATAATCTATATAATTTATATGTATTTGTGGTAAAGATTTGCAAAGAGACTGGGAGCTGCCACTGGTGCTATCATTCTATGGAAAAAGAAATACATGTGTTTGAAGACTCCACCCCTCCATGGACTCCTCCTTGTAGCAATCAACCTCAGCAAAGTCCACCCCTCCCCGAGAGGGACCCAGCGCAAGTCCATCTCGATCTCCGGAGCATCAGCCGTCTCCGCCCATTAAGTGGACAAAGCAGAAGCCCACCGTTCGCCTCCTAAGAAGACACAAAGAAAGAAGGCAAAAGTCAAGACTCCTGAGAAGTTATCATGCGAAAGGACTTACGAGGAAAACTGCGCGATCTCGGCTGCCGAGGTGAAAGCCTTTTTTGCACCAAAAAGCCCGAGCCAAGGCAGAAAATACCTCCGGAGGTCGCTGAGCGCTGCATTACGAACTTATATAACCCGGAACTGAGGTTGCCAACAGACTGTGAGCGCTCTATTGACAAGTCATATAGCTCACTGATGGAGCAGAGGAAAAGCGGGAAAAAGTTGCCCAGCTCGGAGAACAGAAAGTATAATCGCCCCCCCCCCCCGCTTAAGGTGTTTCCCGATAAGGACGTACACAACGACAGTACTAGTCTCAGTGTTGCTCAACAACACATAGGCGACACTGGCTACCCCATTGCTGAGATAGCATGGAAATATGTTCACGGGAAGTCTTTGGTCAGACTGAGCATGTCCCGTATCTAACAACACAAATGCGAAAATTGCATGATTGGTACATGCAAGCCGCAAAGAAAGGGAAAATCTATCTCATGGCAGCAGTTAAGGAAGAGCACTACTTCCAAGAATACAGTGTGCATATTGATTTTCCCGAACTTTTTCAGTTATACAATCAAGACTCCCTCGACAAATCTCTCGTCAGTTGCTATTGTCTGTAATGATTTATTTCTGTAATTTAAGTCTTCGGCTCGTTCATTGCCTGTAATTATCCTCACGATATTCTTTTGTACGCTATTATGCAGAATGAATATTCTCGAATGCAAAAAGGAAGGAATCTAGGATATTGGGTTCATTGACCCGGATAAAGTTCATGAAGTCACCGTACAAATGTGTGCCAAGGAGATAGAGGCACTTTTGCTAAGATTTTTAAAGCGACAATATACCAAAAAAGAAATACTTTTTCCTTACAAATTCAAGTGAGTGTTACTGTCGTGTACACATTCTTTGCTTACCCGATGTTAAGTGTAATTGATGAGTTATGCATGACTGCGTATATAAACGTGCGCAATTTCCACTGGATTCTGCTAATCATTAAAATTGACGCTGGAAAAGTTGAAGTTCTGGGCTCATTAAGGAAAGAGCCTAAAGAATTCACGAGCGTGTATTATATGATCCAGAAGTAATTTAAATCTCACTATGTCGGCCTCTTTCGTTCATTTCCTGATATCAAGTAATTAATAACACATTTATTCATTTTCTTTGCTGGGCAGGGTTTGGAAACGGTTCATCAAGGAAGAAGCCGGTGTATGGAAAGAGAAGTTGGATTTTTTTCTGAACAAGGTAAGTAGTACTACCTAGCTCCACGCATGTCTTTAATTCTAGTTTCAATACCATTATCATGCTTGATTATTATTTGATTGAATTCTATTCTCGTATAGTGGTGCCTCGAACAACCACAGGGGACTAATTTATGTGCATACTACGTTTACGAGTACATTCACATGAGGACCAATGAGAGATTCAATAATCAAAGAAATAAAGATGTACGTAAACATTATTCACAAATTTATTTTGTTACCATCAATTGTGTTGAGTTTCATTCATAATTGTTTTGATCTCCTTCTTTTATAGTTGCGGAGGAAGCGGAATGCGCTCCTACTAGAGCTCCGCGTAAAAGCAATTGCGGAGAAATTGGTGGGATTTCTCCTTGCGGAGGTCATACCTGAAACCGGAGAATACAAATACAACTATAGCGAATAATATGCCCCCCTGTACTAGTGATTTCCATATGTAATTAAGTAGATATATATACCAAACTGTATGTGTTATGTATATGCATCAACGTGATCTTCATGTAGTACTTTATGTATACGAAAACTTGTTTTTGGCGCATCGACGTGATCTCCGCAAATTTCTCCTAAACACAAAATCAGAAACCCTAAACCCCTCTTAAACCCTAAACCCACCCTTAAAAATAATCGAAAAGAAAAAAAAATGCACATACCTTTAGTCCCGGTTCATGTTACGAACCGGAACTAAAGATCTCCAGCCACGCGGGCTCTGCCGCGGCCACGTGGGAAGGCCTTTAGTCCCAGTTCGTAACAAACCGGGACTAAAGGGGGGGGGGGCTTTAGTCCCAGTTGGTTAGTCCCGGTTGGCCAACCAGGACTAAAGCCCCTTACGAACCGGGACTGTTGCCCCTTTTCCACTAGTGTCGTGAGCCGTAGGTGGGATCAGTATCTTTATCTTACTACCTGGTGACCGCATTTCCGAGAGCGATTTCCATGTGCCTCCGTGATTCTTTGCACATCTTATGGAGGAGTACGTCTCTTCTAGCTAGATTGTACGCAGACTGTGCATGCCGACCGAGTACGGCGGGCTCGGCGTCCTCAACCTCCGCTTCTTCGGCTGAGCATTGCGTTGTCGTTGGTCGTGGCTACGATGGGCCGACAGCCCGCGACCTTGGTGCCTTTTGCCCCAACCCGACGACGCCAACGCCGTGGCCCCTCAGCAAGGCGTCCACCTTCGTCAAGCTGGGTGACGGGAGGCAGGCGCACTTCTGGACGGACGCCTGGCTGCCCTCCAAGCAGTCCATCCTCGATGCCTACCCCATCCTCGCGACATTCGTCCGCAACTCCGGCGTATCGGTGGTGGATGGTCTACAGAATCACAGATGGGTCAGAGACATAAGAGAAGGGATCTCCACGCCGGCGATCATACAATACCTAAGCCTATGGGATCTACTCCTTACGATTCAGCTTCAGCCAGCAGTGGAGGACAGATTGACTTGGCGGCTTTCCAATGACGACAACTACTCCACCAAGTCTGCCTATGGCCTGTTCTTCGCCGCCAACATCAAATTTCCCTGCGCGGGAGCAATCTGGAAATCGAAGGCACCGGCGCGCTGCAAATTCTTCATGTAGCTTGCTGTTCACCAACGATGCTTGACTGCAGATAATCTACAGAAGCGTGGCTGGCCACACGGCAACTCCTGCCAGCTCTGCGGTTCGCTCCCTGAAACCTGTACGCATCTGTTCATGCACTGCTCATTCAGCTCGAGGGTGTGGCGGATGATCAGGTCTTGGACAAATGCCGACTTCCCCACTCCAAGCCCGGCGTTCGCGAGCACTGAAGATTGGTGGTTGCAAGTCAGAAAGCGTGCGCCCAAACACTTGAGGCGCGACTTCGACACGGTGGTAATCCTCGTGCACTGGAAGCTGTGGAAGGAGAGAAACAGCAGGATCTTCGAGCACAAAAGTCAATAGGAGGAGATGATCTTCAATGGCATTCGAGAGGATATTGCTCTCTGGCGCTCTGCCGGCCGTGTCTCAGCAATCTGACTCACCGTGGGCGTAGGTGTCGAGTTTGGTTTTAGGCTGGCCAGGCCTATCTGGCTCAGCTCTCACTACCTGTACCCGATCGTTGGCACACACTTTGTGTGACCAGCTTGTTGTACTCTCCTTTTTCTCTTAATAAAGATCGGCCAAATGGCCTTTCGATATAGAGCTTTTTCATGTGGCCACGCTGCAAAGTATTAGGATCCATGTCTGCTTATCGGAATCTGCTGGATCACGCGTGCCATCTCAGTCCAAAAGGTGAACCGAATCATGCCAATGTCCCAAACTTGTCATGATGCCATTTATCAGAAAAACAAAAAATTGTAGCTTGCAATGACACGCGCCGTCTCGAGTCTCGACGGTCCGCATCGTCCTGGCGGCACATGCTTGGCCCATGTTGATCCGACGCTCAAATATCCCGATTGTGGTCGATGTACAAGATGGACCTTAGGCCGTGTGCCCTTCCCATGCCAGTGGCTACTCTCGTGGCGCACCTGCATGTAATTGTTGGTGGGAGCCCCTACCTATCGGTCAAACCGGTCTGGGCATAGTTTGGTTCCAAACCGGTCAAACCGTCGGACCGGACCGCACCGTAATTATGGTTTCTACCGGGCTAAATGGTTTCACAGACTAAAACCGCGATCGAAAATCCCCGTTCCGGGCTGAGACGGGTTGAAACCAGGTAAACCACGAAACCGTCGTCAGTTTGCCTTTCCCCCATCGTCGCCATCAACCAAAAGAAAAGGAGAAAATCCCCCGGCCGCCAGGGCACGGCGGAGACAGGGCGCCGAGGCCGCGTGGTTCGAGGTGTACACGGCGGGGAAGGGGCTCGTCGGGGACGGCGTGTTCACGTGGCCGAGCGAGGGCGGTGGAGGAGGGTGGCGCGTGGAGTGTCGGCGCTCGGTCGGGGTGGCGGTCCTCACGGAGGGCGGCGTGCTAGTCAGGGCGAGGGCATCGGCCGCCAGGCGGGTCGGGTGCCTGACAAAGTTGGAGGGCATACCGGAGGAGGAGGCGGAGTGGGGGGCTGCGGGGAGGAGTGGGAGGTGGTCGGAGAGGAGGAAGAGGGCGGAGGCGGAAGCGCTGGCACCGTATGGGAGGAGGATCGACGCGGCCGACGTACACACCGGTGCCAAACCGTATACACCGCCAAACTGGCCCGCACCAAACCGTGTTATCACCTCCTATCGAGGCATCTAAACCAAACCAAACCAATTGAAACTGGTACCTGACGGGTTGGTTTGAGGAAACCGTTGAAACTGCTCTAAATCGGGAATGCCCAGGTTTACCTATCACTCCTTGTGGTAGGTGGACTCACCCGCACGAATTGCTACGTTGCGGTCTGGGCAGGATTTCAAACCCAATACAGGTATCTTTTCTGTAATTTTCTTTTTCACAAATTTATCTTCTATATTTATTTCTCATTTTTCCTTTACATTTTCTACATGTTAAGACTATAATATTCAAAAAATAAAAATATCTTTATAATAAATTTCAGATCTGAATTTTTTTCATATTAAAAAAATGTTCAGATTTTGAAAAATGCTTCGATTTTTTCAAAATTATTCAAATTTTATATTTTATAAAAAATAAATATTTTCAAAATCGGAATGATTTAAAAAATGAACCATTTGTAAACTAAACCATTTTCAAAATCTAAACCATTTTTAAATCGGAATCATTTTCAAAAATCAGAACCATTTTTCAGAATTGAAACCATTTTAAAAAATCAGAATCATTTTTTATTATCCAAACCATTTTCAAAAACTCGGAACCATTTTTAAATAAACTTTTCTAAATCCGAACCATTTTAAAAAACTGGAACCAATTTTTAATGAACATTTTAAATCTGAACAATTTTCAAACATCAGAATCATTTGAAAAAATGAACAATTTTCATATATATTAACCAATTTCAAAAATGAATATTTGGAAATCTGAACCATTTAAAAAATAAACATTTTTTCAAATCAGAAACATTTTCAAAAATAAAGAATTTTCAAATTGAAATCATTTTTAAAAAATGTTCATATTAAATAATGTTTTGATTGATAAAATGTCCAAATTTTAAAAGGTTCAAAATTTGAACAATGTTCAGATTTTTGAAAAAGAATATACAGTTAAAAAAGAAAATAAAATAGAAACAGAAAAAAACAGCCAAAAAACGAAGAAGAAACACAAACACATGGAAAAGGAAACGAAGAATAAGAAAAAACGAACCTGCGGTTGTAAAACAAACTTGCTCCGGAAAAGTTTTTCTCATATCGCTATGGCGATTAACAGGCGATCTAGGGTTTGACTGTCGTCCGGCCGCCGCCGGCGGCTGCTGCTTCTCCGGTGCTTACTAAGCACCATTTCTTTGTCCTGCTACTCCTGACGTGGTCAAGTGTATGCAGTTTTGCTTCCCGCTGGTTGTTGAACCTGTGGTCTAGTCTAGACGGAAATTGTGCCCACATCGGAAAGTTGTGAGCGAGTTTGCGCTGCTGTTTGTTGGTGAAGGAGGACTGGAGGAGAACAATTAGTTCTGCTCAGCCTGTGCGTGGATACGTTTTGACAGACAGGTCTTGAAGATCGTTTCTTGGATGCCACGGAGAAGAAGCCAAGTTTGGTCATTGGTTTATGAAAATATTAGGATGGAACTGTCAGGGGCTCTTGAGCCGCTGAGCAATTCGTGTGTTTCAGGTAATTCTGAGACAACTGAAACCGGATGTGGCTTTTCTGTCCGAGACACATCTGAACAAAGCCAAGGCAGAAAATCTAATGCGAAAGATGGGCTTTCAGTTCATGTTGATAAATGAGAGCAATGGGAGAAGTGGAGGTCTTCTGATGTTATGGAAGAAAGAAGTGAAGTTAATACGGAGAAGTGTAACAAACCAACATATCGATGTTACAGTTGATGACGGACAAGCATGGAGGCTAATAGGTATTTATGGTGAGCGGATTGGAACCATAAAGACCGTACATGGATAGATTTGAGAAATCTGAATGCAAATAATAACGCAATGCCATGGTTGTTATTGGGAGATTTTAATGAGATTTTGTATGATAGTGAGAAGGAGGGTGGAAATCCTAGACCACCAAGTTTTATGCAAAATTTCAGAGATGCCCTCGATGATTGCAGACTGGAGGATATGCAGTATATAGGTGACAAATTTACTTGGAGGCGTGGAAGGATAAGAGAAAGGCTGGATCGGTCGGTCTGTAATAAAGAGTGGAATGATCTATTTCTACTCTCAGGTTCTATTAATGCGGAGATGACAAAATCTGATCATAGACCAGTTTTGGTAGATACGGAATATTATGTGGGAGTGGAAGCTCAAAATCCAAACCCAAGCAAGAGATTCGAGGCAAGATGGTTGAATGAACCTTCAGTAGATGAGATAGTAAAGGGAGCTTGGGAGAAAGCAAAAACAGCAGACCGTATATTAATTGACACATTAGCGGGTATGCATGCTAATCTTCATGAGTGGGATCGGAAAGTGTTAAAAGGGCCGAAGAAAAGGATCGATAAATTAAAATCTGAATTGGAGGAGATGAGAAGGGGACCCATGACAGATTATGCGTTGGGTCGTCAACAAGAGATCCTATAGCTGCGCTTGAAAACCTCTTTGAACAAGAGGAAATAATGTGGTTGCAACGTGGAAGAGCTAATTGGCTACGTCATGGGGACAGAAATACAAGCATTTTTCACCACTTTGTGTCAAAACGGAAGAAAATGAATATGATTAAGAAGCTAGTAAATGACAATGGAGATATTATTGAAGGGAATGTGGGCCTAGCAAATTTTATTGGTGTCTATTTTGGTGAACTATTCACTTCGAATACGGGGGACCCGGAACAATCTTTACTAGATACAGTAACAAGAAAGGTAACACCGGAGATGAATAACACCTTATTAGCAACCTTCACGGCGGAGGAGGTGAAGAAGGCCATATATAGTATTGGTGATATGAAAGCTCCAGGACCGGACGGGCTGCATGCTATTTTCTATAAGAGGTTATGGCCGATGGTAGAAGTTGACCTTGTGGCAGAGGTGCTGCAAGCCTTGAACACTTCGAAGATTCCTCCTGGGTGGAATGACACTACTATAGTTTTGATTCCAAAAAATGAGGATCCTAAGAAGGTAACTGAATATAGACCGATTAGTTTATGCAATGTGATTTACAAGGTGATAAGCAAGTTGCTAGCTAATCGGTTGAAGGGTATTTTACCTGAGATAATTGGCGAACAACATAGTGCTTTTGTTCCTGGAAGGATGATTACAGATAATATTCTTGTTGCATATGAGTGTGTACACAAGATCAAAAAGAAAGTTGGTAAGCAAGGACTGTGTGCAGTTAAACTCAATATGCATAAAAGCTTATGACAGGGTTGAATGGAAATTCTCGAAGGCAATGATGATAAAGTTGGGCTTTGATACTAGATGGATAAATCTTATGATGGAGTGTCTCTCATCAGTGAGATACCGTGTTCGGTTCAATTCGTATGAAACTGATCAATTTGTAGCGACGAGGGGTTTAAGGCAAGGGGATCCCTTATCCCCGTATTTGTTCTTGATATGTTCGGAGGGATTATCAAGCTTGCTGTCCCATGCGGAGGAGGAGGGCACACTCTCGGGTATTAAGGTATGCCGAGATGCACCTTTGGTATCTCATCTTCTCTTTGCTGATGATTCACTCATTTTAATGAATGCCGATGGTGCAAATGCTAATTGTTTAAAAAACATTTTGGAATCTTATTGTTCCTCCTCTGGGCAATTGGTGAGTGTGGGAAAATCAAGTGTATTTTTCAGTCCAAATACATGGGTGGAAGATAGGGTGGAAGTGTGTACAACCTTGGATATCATGACGGAGGCAATTTCGGACAAGTACCTTGGTTTACCCTCTATAGTTGGAGCTGACAGGAGTGACTGTTTCAAGTATTTGGTGGAAAGAGTTCAAAAGATTATCAATGGATGGAAGGAAAGGAAACTGTCAATGAGAGGAAAAGAAGTTCTTCTGAAATCAGTGGCACAAGCTATATCAACTTTTACGATGTCTGTATTCAAAATTCCGAAAAATATTTGTAAAGGAATAACGGATGCAATCTCGCAATTTTGGTGGGGTGAAGATGTCAATGATAAGAAGATGCATTGGTTCGCATGGTGGAAATTATGTATCCCTAAGTGTCGGGGGAATACCTAATTGAGTATGAGCCGACGTACGAACTTATCAAGACGTAAGATGGCGGAGACTTATCAAGACAAAAGCTGTCGGCGGCTTATCAGGCGCGACTTATCAGGCGCGGCTTATGTGGTGCGGCTTATCAGGCGTGGCTTATCTGGTGCGGCTTATCTGGCGGATGACGAACTCAAGGCCTGTGATGACTTGGAGGCCAAGCCAAGACTCCAATACGTATTCAACTAGAACTCATGTAAACCCTAGCCTGGCCATCTATATAAACCAGGCAGGGGCTCCCTTGAGAAAAGAGAAAATTAGAGGCTAGACCTAGATCTCAAGAGAGAAAATGTAAACATATCAAGATGAGCCGCCGCATCATCTCGGCGACTCCATGGCATACGGAATACGACCTAGCCACAAACAGCATGTAGGGCTATTACCGGATGATGTTTCCCGGGGTCTGAAGCTGTATAAATCGCTCTCGTGTGTGCAATCTCGCTCCCGGAAGATCCTACGTCGCCTAAATCCCACACCTATGAAGTCATACTGAGATGACTTGTGCCGTGACAAACCCACGATAGTTGGCGCCCACCGTGGGGCTAGCGGTGCTTGGAATCATGATCCGTGAGGGATCCCTTCATCAACAATCTAGGCGATTTCGACGTCGCGCCGGTCTACATGATTCGGCGGTATCAACATCTACATCTATATCAAGATCTACCTCAAGCTCGAGTAGAAAGCATGGAGAAATTCGACTGCGCGATTCGGGGCTCAACTTCGACAACGCCCCTCACGCGCGGGTTGCAGGACAGCAGCAACATCTGTATTGCGGACATCACCGACGGCGGCTTGAAACTCATCTCGACGATCCCTTTGGTGGAAAGATGCGCAATCAAGTTTCCTAGCAGCTGTTCAAAGCACATCAGATTCCAACGGTTAGATCTCCGTGGCCGACTCAAACTCTGAAGCTCTATCGAAACCTGACGGAACTCCGCGCGATCTCGGGAAAACAATTACCGAGGTAGACTCAGACATCAATTTGAAGATCCCTCCGGTGGAACCCTGAGGAATATAATCACGCAGAACTCCAACAAATTTGAGACAATTCCAATGGTTAGATCTCCGTCGGTGACTCGCGCACTGCAGCAAGTTTCAGATCTAGGAGAGTCGCGAATCCAAGCACGAATCCGGCTCGAAATCAAATTCGTGGACTTCCAAGATTATGACGCAGTCAACCTCAACCTTCTTGACGCGACTTAATATCAACTACGTCAGGGATGAGCTGAGGCAGATACGCCAGATTTGTGAGACTCAGCCAAGGCGTTTTAAGGATACAGATCGCGTACAACATCTAGACGTACATCAGAAAAATAAAAGGGAGAAGACTGAGTGCTACTGGTACTCATCATGACTCAGCCAGCCAAAGGACGAAAAGAAAAGCTACCGGCTTACAAAGCAACGACCGCGGTGACTATCTTCAAGACTCAGTCGCGCAAGCATGGCATGGCGACTCAAAATATTTCCAGTTCAGCACGGACATCGCCGACTCACCGCAGTGGATTTTAAATACCATTACGGCTTACTTCCTCCTCGATGAATCGACAGGAGAATAAAAATAAGCTAAGTTGCTTTCATGCTCAACTTTCGCAGCTTTTTTATTTTTGTCAATAAGATTAGTTCACCTTCGAGTTTATCTCGGGGGCTGCATATCTATTTTATCAAGCTTATTATTATTAATATTTTTGCGATTCACAATGCGTCATGTCGCAGACTTTATCATATCAGTTTTTGAGATTTAATTACATCCACTTCTCAAAGTTAGGTTTCTTGCAACCCGTGAATGCATTTATCAAATCAGAGAACTTTATAACTCACTTTGCATTTATCAAAGTCTAGCTATTTACAGCTTGCATTGAATTTATTGCATGATAATAATTTTATTTGTACCTGTAAACGGGCATCTTTACATATAAAAATTACCATTACATGTTCAAGTGTTGGTATTTGAGCACTCATTATATCAGCTCATGATTTATCATTATGCCAGCTCATGATTTATCATTATATCAGCTCATGATTTATCATTATCATTTCATGATTCAACATTATATCATTTTGCGAGTCACCACCGACTCATTGTCATATCATTTCATGAGTCGCCTAGTGATTTACCTTCATACCATTTTATGAGTCGCATACAACTCATCATTACATCAGGTTACGAGTCACTAACGAATCATCATCTTATCGATATTTGAATTAAACAGGTGACTCGTCGTATCAATTCTTGGGTCAAATCAGTGACCCGTGGTATCACATTTACAGCTAATCAGAGCTAGTTATCATCAAAGCTAATTAGATCTCGTCATGGCTATTACAGCTGATTATATCAAAAGTCGACTGCCACCTACGCGCGGTCGCGCATCAGGATTAGTGAAATAAAGTGGGCACCACCGGTATCCGGGGGTTTGTCATTTCACCTCAGTTTGAGTTGCTGAGACTTTATTTTCACTAATCTCTGGGTTTCACGGGGGCTTTGTAGCTTTATGAGCTCGGTTTATTCTCGTGGAATCGCTCTTTGTGGCAAATTAATCTGGTTATACTCGCCTTAAGTTAGATGTAACTTGCACTATGCGGCCAAAGTACCGGCATGTGACGTCAATCGAGTCTGATTGCCTATCATGGCCGTTCTCAACCGTGAACACACATTAGACCAGGGAAATACTGAGCCGCGTGAGTCCTACTTAACGGTAACAGAGATAATTCAGAAGGACTAAAGTACCCGCATGTGGCGTCAATCGAGTCTGAATGCCTATCATGGACTTTCTCGACCCTAAACACACATTAGACCTGGGAAATACTGAGTCGTACCATATGCTATCATGCATCGCATAATTTGCTATCATGCAACCATTTGCTATCATGCAAAATACAATTTCCTATCATGCAACAATTTGCTATCATGCAAAATACAATTTGCTATCATGCAACCATTTGCTATCATGCAAAATATCATTTGCTATCATGCAGAATATCATTTGCTATTATGTAGATTACAATATGCTATCATGCAGGTTACAATTTGCTATCACGCAGAGTACTAACTTTTTATCATAATTATTACCAGCCGCCAAGACTAACATATTATCATCAAGTTATCATCATTGCTTCCTTGGGGGCTTTCCCTTTTGATTTAACAGGAACTGTAACTCGGCCATATAAATTGGCATGACCAGATTTTTTATGATTGAGATAATTATCTCCTGATATTGGCTGATAAAGCCACCATTATTTATTTATTTTCAGCCACATCAAGTGGAATTTTTAAGGACGATTCCTTAATTTATATCTAGAGTCTTGACTGGGATTATCGTTTTTCCTAGCGGCTCAACTAATATTTCACAGTTCGGAGTTTATAAGCGATTTCGCTCTACTCTAAATATCATTATATTGAAAGCAACATTTTTGCTCAAGTTATTGTAGGATATGACATCAAGCAGGATGACAAAAGCATGCCTACTTAATGCCCGGGGGCTAGGACAATCAAGTTTTTGTCTAATGAAAATATTTTTGAGTCCCGAGCAGCATGATCAAGCATACAACTCGGCCCTCAGGGGCTACATATCTACCACCATCTGGTGATATCTACTAAATTTTTATACCATCTTAATATGCAGGTCTCATTTTTGCAATGCATGGAAAAAAAATATATCCATTGCCGAGTCAAATAAGTGACTTGGAAGGCTTAAAAGCCAGTTATTGCCTATATACTCTTGAGCCGTCATGATTCAGAACAGGTCCAGATGGCTTGTCTGATAAACTTAACAAATTATTCTGCTCTAATGATTGGCCAACTTATTTATGCCTATAATTGTTTGCTTTGATGTTTATGACTCAGCAACTCATACGCCTATGGCTCATATGCCTTGATATCCATCACTTGGCATCTTCATGATTTCAGCTCAGTCTTCATGCCCGTGATGTGGTGGACTCTACATCTCAATGTCCTCCACATCGGCAACTTAGTGCACCTACATCAATGGCTTGACAGGCCTATATGCTCGTGACTCGCCGGACATTTCCAGAGTCGCCAGCCTCGACGTCCATGATTCTACAACGACAAACATTGGCGACTCAATGCTTCTACACCAGCGGTTCAATAGCTGCTATGCACACAATTCATCGCCATCGACGTCAAGAACTCAGCAACATCATCTACATTGATAACTTGCTAAACATCAGCGAGTCGCCAAGCTCAACATCGACAAGTCGCCAAGCTCTACATACGCAAGCCGACAACATCATCATCATCAAGTCAAGATCTTTCGCCTGACTCTACGAATCACCTGGAAGCTCGGGGGCTAATGTCGGGGGAATACCTAATTGAGTATCAACCGACATATGAACTTATCAAGACGTAAGATGGCGGAGACTTATCAAGACATAAGCTGTCGGCGGCTTATCTGGCGCGGCTTATCTGGTGCGGCTTATCAGGCGCGGCTTATCTGGTGCGGCTTATCTGGCGGATGACGAACTCAAGGCCTGTGATGACTCGGAGGCCAAGCCAAGACTCCAATACGTATTCAACTAGAACTCATGTAAACCCTAGCCTGGCCATCTATATAAACCAGGCAGGGGCTCCCCTTGAGAAAAGAGAAAAATTAGAGGCTAGACCTAGATCTCAAGAGAGATAATGTAAACATATCAAGATGAGCCGCCGCATCATCTCGGCGACTCCATGGCATACGGAATACGACCTAGCCACAAACAGCATGTAGGGCTATTACCGGATGATATTTCTCGGGGCCTGAAGCTGTATAAATCGCTCTCGTGTGTGCAATCTCGCCCCTGGAAGATCCTATGTCGCCTAAATCCCACACCTACGAAGTCATACTGAGATGACATGTGCCGTGACAAACCCACGACACTAAGAATATGTAACAGACCAAACCTGTGAACCCAAATATGTGAACCAAATTTTCACTTTTGCATCTCATTCATGCATCATGGCCTCATTTGGTTTGAGTGTGCAAGTTGAATCAAAACTTTTGGAAACAAATGAAACAAGGGGAAACAAAAGTCACAATTGTTGTCAAACAAGTTTAACTCAAGTGAGTTTGTTTGTGACAAAAGTTCTCCAAATAACTTCTCCATATCTATCAAGGAAGTTCCAAAAGTTCGAAATAATATTTTGCCTTTGGTTCAAAATTCCTGAAGTAAGAACATTTGGAAATTGAGCAAAATGCCCATTTCAAACCCTATGAACAAATGTGGACCAAACTATTTATTTTGAGACACCAAAATTTGTGGAGTTCCTCCAGGTTAAGGGGAGCATCCCCAAATTTTTCCATAATTTTTGGAGCAGTGCAAGTGCCCTAATTAAAACTATTGAAGAAACAGGTTTTAAAGTTAAAAACAGAAAAAGGGAGAACCGGATAATCCGGTCCGAAGACCACCGGATATCCGGTCGAGGTCATCTTCTTCCTGTAGCGACCATGCGCGTCGTTCCCGCCGGACCAGCTCGACGCCGAGCTCGCCATGGGGCCCCCGCGCCCCCTGCCGCACGTGAGGAGAAGAGGAGCACCTCGAGGCCCCTGGCTACCCTATCCCCTCACCCACCACTTGCTCCTCTCTCTCTCCTTGCTCCCCACCGAGCCGCTATGGACGCCGAGCTCCACCACCACCACGCCGTCGATTGAGGTCACCCCGAGCAAATCGCCGCCAACCAAAAGCTCCGCCGTGCTGCCCTCCTCCTCTCCTCCGAAGGAATCGAGCCGGGAAGCTGCACATTGCCCGGGAATTCGAGTTCTTCTCCGACGAACTCCGCCGCACGCCGAGCTCGATTACCGCTGCTCCCGTCCATCCCCGGCCTAGCTGAGCACCCCCACGAGTTCGTGGTGAGCACTATACCCTTGCTGACCCCTTTCCCTCTCCCCTTTTGCTCTAGTTCGAGTTTTGGCTATAGCCCATGAATTTTCAGCTGGAACTCGCAGATCCAGGCCGGATATTCCGGCCTAAATGTCCGGCCTCTGCGCGTACAATTTTTCCTTAGCCAAATTTCCTGACTAGTGGAGGAAGCAACCGGATATTCCGGCCCGGACCAAATGTCCGGCTTGAATTTTCCGGCCGAGTCCAGTGGCTCGCGCCTTGAGTCCTTAGCCGTTTTCACGAGTGGCCAAGCCTTGAGACCGGATATTCCGGTCTGGCACGACCCGGATTATCCGGCCTCTGGGAGCTTTTCGCCTATTTTGGCTAAGTTGCACATGGTCTCCTCACAACTTAAAACTTGCATCTTCTCATGAGCATGACATTCATATGCAAGTTAACCCTAGGGTTCATCGATCTTGATCAACTAGTAAAGTTGTTGTAACCCTTAAACCCCACGGTATAGTCGCGACGCACCGTGATGCATCCAACCTCCGTTTAAATTGTTTAGTTGAATCATCCTCGTCTCGGGGATTTAAAATGTCATGTCATCATATGTTTGCGCATTGCATTTGTTAGCATATGTGTGGTGATTGATTGTTCTCTCCCGATGTTTGTTTTTCGTTAGATCAAGCAACCGGGGTTCTCCACAATACCCCGAAGACCCGTACTACCAGCACGTTGAGCAAGGCAAGCGTAATCCCCCTCTGAGCATATCTTATCCTATTTTCCGCAAATATTTTCTCCACTATAATATTGCATGCGGTTCCAAATGTCAATTTGCTTGGATTAGAGTATCCTATAGTTGCATTAAGATTCCGATGCCAATTACCTGTTTCCCCTCCTATTATCCATAGGATTGTACTGTTGGCCTGAAATAATTAACTATGCAGTGTTGTTGCTTAGCCATGCTTAGTTAAAATGCTTAGCAGTCCGGTGGATGTTTCATGGTTGGAAACAGGTGATGAGATGTACAGATGATGGTGGAGAATTTGTGGTGACAGGTAATAAGATGCTTAAAGGTGGGGATGAGAGGCCACTTCGGTATGGTGGTGTTTTGTCTCACTCTCGCCGCCTAGGTGCGAGTTCTTTACCTCTTGAACCAAGAATGAGCGCGCTTCCTTTCGGTGGGGTATATGGAGCCCTCGTCGACCGACTAACTTGAGCGGGACTAGCCAGGGTCCTCTAGTTTGAGCTTCCATTTGCGCGTGCGTGAGGATGGTGGTATGAACAGGGATGAGGATGTGGTGTCTAGGGAAATGAGTGGCCACAGGGCAGGGTGTTGACGATCGCTGCTCCGTCCTCACTGATGATCCTGGGTTAGTCTTTAACAAGGTAAAGGTTGTAACCGTTCCCACTCAGCCGGCTTTCCCCGGAAGAGAGCTACGTGTAGGCAATGAGCCGGGCGGTACCGAAGGTAAACACAGTGCACCCCTGCAGGGTTAAATCTCTTCGAAAAGCCGTGTCCACGGTTACGGACAACTTGGTAAAGGACGATAAGACCATAAAATAACTTTAACGCAATGATTAAAAACTGGGTACTAGAGGTACCACTTCAAGATTGTAAGGTGAGCTTCCTCGAGGGTGATTCGGGGAGGTGCCTTTGATGAACAGGTACAATGTTGATGATGGTGATGAATGGTGAGAAATGTGATTCAAGAGAAAAGAGTCACTTCTTCCCTCTTTTTAAATACTCTGAATAGTCGATGCCATTGAGTTATGTTTTCATAAATAAAATCAGCTTTATGCAAAACAGC
This sequence comes from Poa pratensis, assembly GCA_947311845.1. Taxonomy (NCBI): domain Eukaryota; kingdom Viridiplantae; phylum Streptophyta; class Magnoliopsida; order Poales; family Poaceae; genus Poa; species Poa pratensis. The sequence goes on from CAMZMU010000064.1 coordinate 17,199,347, forward strand.
CATAAAACCTTGAAAGCCAATCATCGAGCATATATTAGCTCTTAATCTTGCGAGTTCGTCGAACTCAACGTCGTTTGTTTTGTTTCAGAGGAGGACTTCACCGCCCTCGAAGGTGGGTTCTTTGTGGACGTCGACGAGTAGTCTGGGGTTCCCAGGTGGCAGCTTGGGACATCCCGGAACAGCTGGCGCTGTATGTTTATTTGCTGGCCTCTTAGGCCATAATTTGGTTCTTGTTGTTTAGAACAACACACTTCGCTTCCGCATGTTGTAATGTTGGGTCTGTGACCTCTGGTTGTCATTTGCTATCTTTCTCTATTATAAGAGTTGAACTATATGATTTGTGTCGTAGAGTCTGTGATGTGCCAGTTGTTCCACAAGTCTTGATCTCTCTATTATGCTTTGATAGTGTGTCTGGTGGTATCGGATAACCAGGGACACAGTATCACGGTATAACAGTCGGGTCGGGGCGCCACAGAATAGAGGAGGTTTGGGTTTCCGAGATCCTCATTGTTTTAATTTGGCTATGTTGGCCAAACAGGTTTGGCGTCTCCTGTGCCACCCTGAATCCTTATGTGCGAGGGTTCTTCGAGCCAAATACTACCCTGATGGAAAATTGTTGGAAGCAAAATTGAAAAGTGGAGCATCCTTTACTTGGCAGAGCTTATTGGCAGGTATACAATCTTTTAATAGAGGTTGTATCTGGCGTGTAGGTGATGGTACCCAAATTGATATTTGGTCTAACCCATGGATCCCTATCAGCGCGGACGAAAGGATTGTTACACCGAGGAATAATATAATTCTGTCGAAGGTTGAAGAACTGATCAGTCCAATAACAGGATCATGGGATGAGCAGCTTATTCGTGAGAATTTCTTTGTCATTGATGCTAATAGAATCCTTTCAATACCACTTCCTACTCATGGTATGGAGGATTTTGTGGCATGGAGACATACGAAGAATTCAATCTTTTCAGTTCGTTTGGCTTATCATGGAGAGTGGAAGCATCAGTTTGATGGTACAATAAACAAAGTTTGGGACTTGTTGTGGAAGAGTTCGGTTTCAGCTAACGTAAAACTTTTGCTTGGAAAACATTGCATGGAATTCTTCCCTGTTTTGGTGTGCTAGCAAATAGACATATACCTGTTTCAAGCCAATGTCCTCGTTGTGCGGTTCATTGTGAAGATATAAAACATGTTCTATTCACATGCGACTATGCAAAAGAGATCTGGAGGCTACAAGGACCGGCCGAAAGATTAGAAAACTTGATGCGTGTTGATCGGGCTGGAAGTGCCATTATGGAGGAAATCATTGTTAAGGAAAAGGATGGAGACAGAAGAGAACTGTTTATTACCGTGGGATGGTACATTTGGTGGATGCGACGACAAATGGTCCATGGCGAGAAAGTTCCCCCTAATGCTATTGCTGCAATGTCTATACGTATCATTACTGAGAATAATATCCGAGCTTTGAGGAAGAAAGCGGCTACTAGGAAAAGCAAATGGATTAAGCCGAGAGAGGGTTTTGTGCTGATAAATGTGGATGCGAGTTTTAACGGGGAGACATTTTCTGGAGGCATTGGTGCTGTTATTAGAGATGACACTGGCAGTTTTATTGCAGCTTGCAACAATCCAGTATCGTATGCCATTGATGCTTACACCATGGAAACAAAAGCCGTCAGTAGAGGTATAGCTTTAGCAAATGAGATTGGATGCTCAAAGATAATTATTCAGTCTGATTGTTTGCCGGTGATCGAAACTCTTCAATCCGGGTGTTTCCCTTCTACAACGGCGGCTGCCTTATTTGATGACATCTATGTCCAGGCGTCAAGTTTTTCTGCGTGTGAGTTTAGTTTTTGTAATAGGGAGGCTAATGCAGTAGCATATTATTTATCGAGAGAGACGGATCTTCTCCCGCATGTTTGGGCTAAAGATCCGCCGGATTTTTTAGCTTCCCTGTTAATTGACGATGTTTCTGTTATTTGATTAATAAAGTTGTTTTTCTCAACAACAAAAAAAGAACCTGCGGTTAGATTGGCCGGTCCATGAGGGGAGCGCTGCGGGCGAGTCCGAACAAGTACTCGCAAAGGGCGATGTATACTACTATATATGAAAGCTGAGCGATTCTGCGAGCTGTGAGCGATCGACACACTGTAGTAGCTACAGTAGCTACAGTGTTGAACAGTACCGTGCGGAGGGACCCCTATTTGTAATTTCCTGAAAACCGATGGACTTTCCTGCAAAAGTATCCCCACATCTCCCCTCCCTCTTCTCTCTCTCCCGCCTGACCTTGAGGTTGCCGCCGCCGCCGCTCCGCTCCTCCCCTGACGAATCCAAGCACGCAGGGAGGTCCGCCGCCGTCGCATATCCATCCTCGCCGAGGAACGCGTGCCGGGACGCCCGGAATCGCCGCCGCCGTGCTCTCCTTCCCCAACTCCGGCCCGTGCCCCGCAACCTCCTCGCCACCTCCGACGGCGGCCTGCTCCACCTCTACGACGCCGACGGCTTCGCGCTCCTCAGTTCGCTCCGCGTCTTACCGCGCACGGGGCGCATCCGCTTGCGTCTCGCGCCGCTGGCTCATATTCACCCTGTGACCTTCTTCTTCCCCACCTTTTCCATTCGCGATTTCTCTCGGCTTGCTTCGTAGCTCTTTCGATTCATCTCAAACATGCACTTTTTTCCTCTTCATTTCTCCTCCAAGTGCTTCACCGCCATCCAATGGAGCCTCGACGGCAAGCTTGAGTTCACCGCTGGCCGGGTTCGAGTTAGGGTTGTCTCCTTTTTTTTTTCTTTCCCTCTGTGCCGTCGATCGGGCTATGGCGCTGCCGCCGGGGCGTCAGCCGTGCTCACGGGCGCCATTGTCGTGGGCGCTATCTTCCTGCTCCTCGCGGGCTTAGCCTGCAGTGGTCTTTTCGTGCTCAAGTTGGTCTCTCTGTATGGCATCAAGGCGCATCCAGCGTCTTGGGCATTCCTTTCGCACACGCCTCCTACCAAGTTGTCCTCAGTGGTTGCCACACTAATCGTTGTTAATTGTGGAGAGCCATTTCTTGTGTTCTACTCCCTCCGTTTCAAATTAGATGTCTTCCATTTGTCCACATGCGGATGTATCTATAGTTGTAACATGTCTAGATACATCCGCATGTGGACAAATGGAAGACATCTAATTTGGAACGGAGGGAGTACTTTCTACGTATATGATATGATATTGTTAATTTTCTTAGTAGGTAGATCCCTGATCCCCTCCTTCATATGTTGGTGTGCAGGTGCAGAATCAGGTTCATGTTGTGTGTCAAATGCTCGACAGAATTCCCCAGAGGAGCATATGCGTACAAGATTGGTAAGAAAATCTTGGTAGTTTTATATTGCATACTTTCTCATGTAAATTTATGTATTCTAAAACTCTATACTATTAGCATTTCATGATATTTGAATTTACAGAGTACATGAATAGCTTATTAATCAATTTACACAAGCACATGAGTAGCTTATATATTCTGGTCAAGTGGGTGTACCTCTTAACTTCATTTAGTTGATTGCCTTTATAATATTATTTCAAGTAGAATTTTGGGACAAAATATAGAAACAATTTATTATTTCTCAGAACGTATAAAAAACTCGCCTCCTACCAAGTTGTCCTCAGTGGTTGCCACACTAATCGTTGTTAATTGTGGAGAGCCATTTCTTGTGTTCTACGGAGTACTTTCTACGTATATGATATGATATTGTTAATTTTCTTAGTAGGTAGATCCCTGATCCCCTCCTTCATATGTTGGTGTGCAGGTGCAGAATCAGGTCCATGTTGTGTGTCAAATGCTCGACAGAATTCCCCAGAGGAGCATATGCGTACAAGATTGGTAAGAAAATCTTGGTAGTTTTATATTGCATACTTTCTCATGTAAATTTATGTATTCTAAAACTCTATACTATTAGCATTTCATGATATTTGAATTTACAGAGTACATGAATAGCTTATTAATCAATTTACACAAGCACATGAGTAGCTTATATATTCTGGTCAAGTGGGTGTACCTCTTAACTTCATTTAGTTGCTTGCCTTTATAATATTATTTCAAGTAGAATTTTGGGACAAAATATAGAAACAATTTATTATTTCTCAGAACGTATAAAAAACTCGCTTTCCAACATTGCCTCCTCCATATATCAGATACTTGGGTGTTCATGTGGAAAGCACAAATTGTTTGCAAGCAAAGATCGTTTGGAGAACTATTTTTTTTACGTGAGTCCAAAGTTATTTAATGAATATTTTTACTAGAAAAAGGACCATTCAGATTAGTCATTGTCTCATATAATTTTCTTATTTCTAAATCACATTTACTCTCTTCCGGCTGAGTACTACTATAGCATGGATGCCAACTTTTTATGGGCTTGAGGTAGTTGGCTATTGGCATGTCTACACCCCAAATAAAGTGACGTTTCTTTGTGCTAACCTTTTTCGCAAGCAGTCAAGTTTCTAGATTTTATTTTACGTCATTATCTATCAGTAGCAATCACTCAGTAAATAGATCCAAACCTTTTTTACCTTCTTATTCTTAACTATGAAGCTATTCTAGATTTTCTGCATTTAATTCATGAAAGTGGACGTGCAAATTATAGTCGTACGCTTATGCTTTGGAGGGTTAGTCAATGATTCACATGGTATTGCTATTATTTTCTAGCTCTAACATAACATATATGATTACTAAGCATGCTAAAAGTTTATTTGTGTGCTGTATAGGATGGGCATTTAAGGGTCTTCATATGCCTTACGATGGAAAGCATTACAGAAGAACCTTACACTAAAACATCTGTTAAGGATCTTAGTTTCAGGTAAAATAGTGCCACCTGAGCCTTCTCTTTCCAAATGGATATTGATTGTATGACACTGATGGATTTCCTCTATTATTGGGCATGTTTTAAGTCCTGGTGAAAAGTTTCTAGCTGTGAATTGGAGCGGTGGCCCATCTAGAGTGTGGGATTTAAAGTCAGCCAAAGTTGTGGCTAATCTGCCAAGAGAAACAGTAAGTGATTTCTTTTGACAATTTAGATTGGCTTATTTTCTTTGGTTCGGGTCAACTTCTAACTGGTACTTTTCTAGGGAGAAATATTTGGATTCTGCAGATTTTTAATAATCGTGACAACAGTCTAATCCTCTTTGTTACAACAATGCAAGGTGATGGTAAGATTTAAGTTCACCCTGTTATGAATGAAATTGTTTGGAGTTGTCTAAGAAATGTACATAATTGCTCGGTAAACCTGAGACCTGACAGTTACAGAATAATCTGCTTCTTAGGTGGTTATTGGAAAATAAAATCTTGGAATACTACCTCCTCGACAAGAATTGGATCAAAGAAAATAACTCGTGATGCAATTTCAGCATTCGCTGTCTCGCCTGACGGTACACTTCTAGCAATGTGAGTGAAGAACTATCATTGAATTGTACTCCCTATGTCCCGTAGTATAAGATGTTACTGGCTGCATCTCCCTGCTTAGTTTCCATAAACATGAAAGCCTGCCATATTTAGTTTGTCAGCTTCAGTTTATACAAACCATACGAAGGAGAAAATGTCTGCATGGTTCTTATGCATTTTTTTGTTGGAACTTAGGTGCACCAAGTCATAACTTATTTTCCTATCCCTAACCAAAGTTTAGCCCATTGACAATCTACAAATACATATATAGAACCTATAAATTTCTTTGGTGGGTGTCTTGGTGTAGAAGTGTAAATTTAACCAGTCACACTGGACAACCCTATTGCCACAATTCAATGTTTAGGCAGACAAACGTTGCTATTTCAGAGATCATGGTGCTACTTCATTTTTTCATATTTGAAGTATTAGTCATTGTTGATGAAACAAGATATGTGTGTATCATCTACATATTCTAATAAACAGATTTCTGAGGTGTACGGTTGTATAAAACATGTAAGCTAAATACTATAAGCAGTTTTGGATTACTGCATCAACTAGCGCATGCTGCTTAAGCCGATCTGTATATCCAGGGAAAAGATGCGATTTATGTCTAATATGGTGGCATTGTATATAACTTAGGGTAGGTGCGCTGATATGCTACTGCACCGGCTCCAACATAAGTTCAATGGAGAAACAGTGAACATGGTTAATACAATGGCAATGTATTTCGTAGTACATTGTGAGTTGCAGCTTATATGTGTCTCACTTCCTTTGCACCTTGGTCATCACTAATTTTGATAATGTTGACAGGGGATGTTGGCCTTCGTTGTTGTAGTCATCACTATTGTTATCTAAAATATTAAAAAAATGGTGGTGTTATTTTCAGAACATCTATAAAATCATGTGAGAAATCAGGAAATAGAAAAACTGAATATGGTTTACCTTCTATGAGTGTCTGAGCTCCATAATATATCCGTACATTATATAATTCTTAGGGGAATGTGAAATGTAAATCTAGGCCAAAGTAGTCCAGGAAAAGTGGCAAAAGGAGCTACTATTCTAATTTTCTCTATGTGTACACTTAGATTGTGGTTCTACTGAAAATTATTTTTGTTAACTTCACCTGACATAACTTCTGTTGCTGAACAAATATAGAGCTTCTGTTTGTGATGTCTGTATGCTGCTTTCATCAAACATTCATGGCCAAATTCATTTGCTACCAAACAAAGTGGTCAAGTCTTTTATGGATCAGTTTAGTTAATCTGTTAGTGATTGGTGGGAGTGGAGATGGGTTCTCATGTTTATGGGTGGACAATTAATTAGGAACCTGGCTTGGAATGTTGATTCCCAGATTATTCCAATATTGTTTCTGACGTTAAGTTTTATAATTGCAACTTGATGTGACGTGAACAATGAGTTAACAATTAAAATAAATGCAGCTCCTGATTCTTGAATTCAGATAATATATGACAAAAAAAGATGACCCCTGGTTGTCAGTATTGTCTTTTCTTGACTTCTAAGCTTCTGTTCTTAAGTGGCTGAATGCTACCTTTCTGAATTTTCACCATTTTCGTGTGTCAAATATAAGTTATAATCTTCAGAGGCGACTTCTTTTGTGTTGTTAAAACGACTACGTAGTCGTTGTGAGTGGGCTTATGTTTCTGATTGCCATGTTATGAATGTAGATCTAAAATAGGTCCACGCGAGTAGTGTGATGTTAGGCAAGATTTATACATTTGCAAATTATTGGTTTGGACCTAGAGGATCCCCAGGTTATTTCTTAAAGGATGGTTGATTTCAATAAGGTTTGTTTGACCTTCCTTTTTTTCTTCTGGTTGCAGCTGGTAGTTCAAGTATGTTCCTCATGGTGATATCTCCATTTTATGCTCCACGGAAATTACATGGAAATGCCAACAATTATGGAGAAAAGAAAGACAAGGCAAGTGCTAGGTTTGTAGGCAGGAATGTCTTAATCCGGGTTCCTGCAGTGGTCGAGAAGAACAAGCTGTGATAAATCCGTGGACTTTTGAAGAGATAGAATTTTGTGTGCAGAGGCTTGACATTCAGTATGGAACTGATTGTGTTTGTCCATTAGAAACACCATAAAATTTTATAGTTTCTGGGAAGTTGGTTGAGTTCTGATCTTTGGCAGGAACATCAAACCAACATCAGTCACCTAACGATACAATCTGAAAAGCAATAAATCGGAAGCCTTATGCAGACCAGTTGAACTTTTTAAAAGCTTATAGGTCGTAGGGCATGATTTTTCGGTGGCAAAACAAAAATCACTCAAGTATCTTTGCATGCGGGAAAAATCTTTAGCTTTTTATTTATTGACAGGAAAATGTCCGAACAAACTTTGCAAAGAAGCCCCTCACAAATCCAGACAGTACTCCGTGGTCCATGATTCTAAGAGGAGAAGGACCTGTTTGCAAATGGTCAAACCATCAGGGCCCCGCTACAAAACCCGCGCAGAACTCCCCTCCTCTCCTTCTCTGTTGCGCGCGGCCAGAGATCGCCGGCGCCGCTGACGCGTCTCGTCGCCCTTCAGCTCCTCCTCCGACGAATCGACAGCCGCAGTGAACTCCGCCGTCATCCCTTCTATCTGCTCGCCAAGTATTGCTTCCCGGAATGACCGGAGTCGCCGCCGAACCACCGCGGTTTATGTCGACGTCCGCCGCCACGGAATTGCTCGCCGCCGGCGAATCCGCTGACCATTTGGTCCGCCGCGCCGCCCATTCTGCTCGCCTCCATCTCCTCTTGCAGCGCAGTCTTGGCCGCCCGCGAGTTCGCCGCTGCCCGGCCGCGAGCGGCGCAGCTCCGGCGTCTCCGTCGCGTGCTGACGTCACGGAACGACGTCAGCCCACCCACTGTCATGTGGGACCCCTCTGTCAGCGTCAGAACAATTACACAAAAATACTCAAAAAATGTAAAATTCAAAAAAAAAAACTAACATACCAAAATTTTCAGAAAAACAAAATCTTTACAGCTAAAACATTTCCATGCATCATCAAACAATTAGATTCCTATTTAAATTCATAACTTTTAAACCGTAATAAAAAAAACTAATATAGGAAAAAAATTCAGAAAAAAATACAGCTAACACATTTACAAAAATAATTGCACGACATTTTAGCTTACAAAACAACTGTAATTTCCCTTTTTGAATTCCAGTTTGTTGCAATAGAGTTGCAAAAAAACATTCAAGTTAAATCTTCGTATCTGTTTTCTTTTGTTTTTTACTTTTCTTTTGCTTTGCACTAAAACAGCATTGGAATAATAACGATCAACAAAAAGAAAAATAAATACAAGCCATTTTAGTTTACAAAACAATTATGTTATCATCCCACAATTTAGCTAACGGCATTATTATTACTAACTATATTAAAGATGGTCCATTCTGCGAGCTGAGAGCGCATCTGCTACTGTTCACGTAACTGTAACTGCATTGTCATAAATTCAACATGGCAAGCCCACATGGACACAAACAACAAATGTTGCCTATTTATGGCAGTTAAATTTTAGAAATGCTTGCTTTAGTAAATATTAGAAAAAAATGAATTCCTCTAATTATTGATTGAATTTAACGAAATCTACTACAACGCATTTCCTCAGATTATATAGTTAATTTAAATATTTACGTGAGAAAAAAAACATATTTGGCCATTCCAATTTAACAAGTTAAACTAAATATTAATGCCACAATATAAGCATATTTAGACATTCCAAATTGCTAGATACTTACAAATACCCTAAACACAAAGCATCTGAAATTGTTGAATAATTGAAGCCAACATAAATGTACTCTCTCTAATTATGATCCTAAATTTAATAAATGCTTAAATTAGTCAACATTTTGATAAAATCATAATGTATTCCCTCTAATTATGGAGTTCAATAAAAAAATTATGCCAAAAGACAGCCATACTTGATCTCCTCAATTTAGTTACCACAATTAGAGATAATATAGCTACACTTTCTCTAATTATGCAGTTGCATTTTACAGATGGTTGCTTTACTAACCATTTCGAGAAAATACGAATTTAACTCCTGTAATTATGGATTGAATTTGATGAATTCTCATACAATGTATTACCTCAAATTATGCAGCTAAATTAAATATTTATGAAAAATTACGAACATATTTTGGGATACAAATGTTTCCCTCTTAATAGTTCCACTTCATAGATACAAACATATTTCAAGATACAAACTTTATCACAAATTATCGCCAAGGGCGCAGCGTGCCGCCGCGACGAAATTCAACTTTGTAAATGTAAACTTCTCCTTTTCAATTTCGATACATTCAAATGTAAACAAATTTTGAATGTATACAGCTTCAACATTGAATTTCTCCCACCATGGTATTCACAAATATAACAAACATATCAACATTAACACATAAAAAATAAATGTCAACTATTTATGCCATATGATCAAATTTCAAATTTGGAAAACTTCAAAATTTTCAACAGCTTCCAAATATGAGCATTTCAAAACCAAAAAAAACATACGGATAGCTTCCCACTTTTACCAATTTTTGAAATTGAAACAAATTATAAATCAATGTATCTAAATATATCCATCAGATAAATACAAGTAATATGTCAAAACAATCAGAAAAACACATACAAACTACTTATGGAAAAGAAAAAAATAGAATATTCAAATTTTGTCACCATTTAGAGGTAGTTCAAGTGCATTTTTCTTAAATTCAATTAAATATTAACGCCAGAATACAAACATGTTCAAATATTTCGAACTACTAGATATTTAAACATTGTACAAAGTATATAAAAAATGCTCACAAAAAATGCTACCTATTCATAACAAAATAAAAAACATATTTGCAAATTCCAATTTAGCCAACATTTGAGCAAATATTTCCGATATTCCATAAAATATATCCAAAATGCTAAAAAAACTATATACTTATAGCGGAACACAAATATATTTGAACATTTCAATTAGGCCAATATTTTGACACCGTAAGAATAAACTTTCCCCAAATGTGGAATCAAATTCAACTGGATTTTTCTAAATTCAATCAAATATTTACGCCAAAATACAAATATGTTCGAACATTTCAAACCACTAAAATTTTGAATATTCTACAAAATATATCAAAAAAATTCACAAAAAAAATGCTACCTATTCGTAACAAAACAAAAACATGTTTGAACATATCAATTTGGCCAACATTTTGATGAACATAAAATATATATATTGTACAAAAAAAATCACCAAGGGCGTGACGTGATGCCACGCCAAATTCAACTTGTCCCCCTCTATGCATGGTCGTTGTCACGCACGCTGCCAGACAACGCCCTTGGCACCTCCTGTACGTGCGTGCACGCCAGCCGGGAATATATGTCGTCTCCTCCACGTCAAAATCCATCACTCGACCAGAAGGGAATCAATACTACTCACTAGTTACTGGTTACTATACCATACCCCTCCTTCCCAAAGTAGGTTGCATATAATTTTTGGTCGAAGTCAAATTTTGCAAAATTTGACCAAATATGTACGAACATTTACAATATCATATGCATATAATCTGAAAATATATTTCATGCTGATTCTAATCATATTAATTTTGTATTATAATCTTTATATTTTATCAATATGTTTGGTCAAACTCTGTAAAAAAATTATACGCAACATATTTTGGGCAGGAGGGAGTACTATCCCGATCCTACTTCCCAGCTGTCCAAACTGAACGACGCGCACTAACATCACATATCTAAAGTAAGCAATTGAGCATAAAGTGCGACAATTAGTGTTATGTTATGCCTGATAGTTTACAAAAAATATAAATGTCTATAGCTCACAAACTTAGTAAAATAAGACCAGCAAGCAAAATGCTGCTTGAATACTAAGTAGGGGGTGTGATTTGGCACCCGGTATTTAAAATGCATTTTGAACCAATTTCGAAATATCAAAAAAATTAAAGAAAAAAATGTCCGCGCATAGATGTTAACATCCTATGTGTTCAAGAAGTTGTTTCGAGAAAATCAATTTTTTGTAAACTATCAGGCATAACATAAAGGGTCTCCACGTGGGCGCACAGGCGAGCGCAAACCTGAGGACCTTCAGTCCCGGTTTGTAATACAAACCGGGACAAAAGGTTCACGCTTTTATTGCTTATATTTTCAGGGGGGTTTTGGTTTTTTTTCTTTTCGATTATTTTTCGGGGTTTAGGGTTTCTGTTTTTGTCCTTTTCGCTCATTTTTCAGGGTTTCGGAGGAGATCGCGTATAAAGTCCCGGCTCGCGAACCGGGACAGTACAAGCGAGACTAAAGGGCAAACCGGGACGTTCGTGCATATATATAAGATAACTTGTCTTACGATCGAGCATATACAAATATATACAATTTTGATAGTTACATGGAGATCACAATTACCGGGACTAGAGCCCGTCTATTCGATTACACGACCGGGGATCATCAGTAGGGCCTATTCACACTAAATTCTCCGTTGTTGTCTATCATCTCTGTCATCAAAAATCCCGCCAGTTCCTCTGCAATTCCTATTACGCGTTGCTCTGGTAGGTGTTCTTCCCGCGTTCTGTCGAACTATATAAGAAAAGAATATCAATATGAACATCAATCATGATAACAAAAAGTGACGGTACTAAAATAATGTTGTGAATGTATTGCTTACGTCGTTGTGCTCAGTGGTAAACGTGCGAATGAACTCGCAAACGTAGTATCCACATAGATTCGTCCCCGGTGGCTGCCTCGCGCACTTTACGAGAATAGAATTCAATCAAAATAATAATCTAGCATCATAATTGTATTGAAACTATAATTAAAGAGATGCACGGACATATCTCGTACTACTTACCTTGACCGTAGTAAACTTCAGCTTCTCAGTAAAGGAACCCTGCACCACACGCCTGAACTCTTTCCAAACCCTGCCCGGCAAAGAAAATTAATTAATGAATGAGTTATTCATTACCTGATATCTCATGAAATCAACGAAAGAGACCGATATAGCCCGAAAATTACCTCTGGAGCAAGACCTGCATGTTGCTAATCCCTGTCAGGTCTCTGTTTAATGGGTCCATGACTTCAACTAATCCCTTATCAATTTGAATGTCTAGCAGAACATAGTGGAACCTGCACACGTTTATATACGTCAGTAACTCATCAATTACACTTAACATCGAGTAAGCAAAATGTGTAGAACAGAGTAAGACCCTCACGAGAAGTTGTAAGGAAACAGTATGTGGTCACAGAAATGTTGCTCCGTTAGGAATCTTAGAAGGTTATGCGCCGTGTCCTTGGGTTTGTTCGTTAGCGAATGTATATGTACTTTATCTGGGTCAATGAACCCAACATTATAGATGTTTTTTCTTTTACATTCCTGCATCCTCATTCTGCATAATAGAGTACAGAAGGATATAATGAGGATAATTACATGCAATGAACTGAACTACTGAAAAACTGAACAACTTATATGTAGACAATGAATTCAACAACTTACAGACAATAGCAACTGATGAGAGATTTGTCGAGGGCGTCGAAATTGTATAACTGCCAGAGTTCTGGAAACTCAACATGGACCTCTTCGGGTCGGAAGAAGTACTCAGGTGGGACTTTCGCCACGATCATTATTCTGCCCGAGTCTGCCGCTCGCAAGTACCAGTCATGCAAATTCCGCATATGTGTTGGCAGTTGTGTGAACTTCTCTTCGCTGACAAAAGGCTTCCCTAGGACATATTTAGTGACAACATCAGCCTTGGGTAAATTGTCGTCCTGGGAACCTATCAATTCAGCAACAGTCACACCCATAGAGGCCGCCAACTTCGCAGCTTCTTCCATATCCTGCTGCAGCACCAGCTGGGGAACGTTTTCGGATAACACCATGAGGGATGGGATCGATTGTTTGGCCTGTTCCCCGAGCTGGGGAACGTCCCTTCTGTTCCCGCTTGCACTAACACCTGATGTGCTCCCGCTTGCTCTGTTACTAGATTTTCTCTTCAGCACTCTTGGGAGGGGCGACATTTGTCGTTTTGGGCTGCTGCGTCGGTTAGTACTCATCGACGTAGCACGCTTCCGCTTATTGTCCTTAGCGGGCAAAGGCGGCGGCGAAGACGGTCGACCCAAGTCCTGGGAACCTAGCAATTCAGCAACAGTCACACCCATAGAGGCCGCCAACTTCGCAGCTTCTTCCATATCCTGCTGCAGCACCAGCTGGGGAACGTTTTCGGATAACACCATGAGGGATGGGATCGATTGTTTGGCCTGTTCCCCGAGCTGGGGAACGTCCCTTCTGTTCTCGCTTGCACTAACACCTGATGTGCTCCCGCTTGCTCTTTTACCCAAGTCCGGCGGCGGCGAAGACGGTCGACCCAAGTCCGGCGGCGGCGAAGGGTCGACCACCCAAGTCCGGCGGCGGCGAAGTTGGTCGACCACCCAAGTCCGGCGGCGGCGAAGACGGTCGACCACCCAAGTCCGGCGGCGGCGAAGACGGTCGACCACCCAAGTCCGGCGGCGGAGATCGAGATGGACTCGCGCTGTGGTAGTCGTAGTCATGGGGTGTTGACCTGCTTCTTGGAGGTGATGGAGGTTTAGTTGACCTGCGACGACTCGAAGGCGGTGTTGTCCTTGGCGTCGACCCTGGAAACTTGATGTAGTTCTTGTCCCATAGAATCGTATCACCCACAACTTCTCCGAGTGTCCTCTCATCTCCAGGTCCAGGGATGTCAAGCACCATAGCATGAGACCCCGGTACGATTTCATCCACCACGACTTTAGCATAGCCAGCTGGAATCTCACGGTCTTGCCAGCGTGTGTCAGGTGGACAAGGTAAAGCATATCCGACCGCCACCTTCATGGATATGTTCTTCAATTGCTGATGGAGCTCACAAGATATTGCATCCTTGATTCCATCCACGGGGTAGCCGGGACCGGCATCTATCATCCGCCGTGCATCGTCAGCCGGGACCTCCGAGTCACCCACGCTGCTTTTCCGCTGAGATGGACCGGCGGTAATATCGAGTACAGGATTTTGCGGGGGCACTACTGCTCTAAGTTCGTCAAGCTCCTGCTGCTGGTGGTTAAATTTGGCAAGCAACTGGTTGAACTTGGCTCCCTCCTCCTCCTCCTTTCGCTTCTTTGCTCTCGCTCGGCTTCTGTAAGTTTCTACGTCTTTGGCAAACCCAAGCCACCATGGGACGGAAGGGCCAAAGCCTCGTGTTCGTCCTCCTTTTTCTTGATTCTCGAGGACCAGTGACAGCAAGTCTCTCTCTCTATCGGGAGTGAACTTTAACTTCCCCTCTTTAATTTCTTTCAGCGTTTTAACCCAATTTTCCCTGGGTACCCTAATCCCGTCACTGGGAATAAGGTCCCCTGTTGTTTCGTCGTATGAACCCCCATGCGCAAGGAACCAATTTCTTGCCCTCAATTCCCATTCGTCGCGCATCCATTCTGGTTGGATCCCTTTAGCAAGAAGCTCTTGCTCTTTTTTATCCCACTTTGGCATGGCAGTCTCGTAGCCCCCTGGCCCCAATTTATGGTGATATTTTTTCTTGTCAGCATTTTTCTTGTTCCTTGCTGAGATCGCAGTGGCATCTTGTGACTCCTTGTACTTCTTAAATGCGTTCCAGTGATCCGCCTGCTTCGCTAGATAGCCTTCAAATACTGGAGCAGTCTTACTCTCTTGATATTCTTGCCATAATCTTTTCTTCCACACCCGAAATAGTTCGGCCATCTTCTTAAGAGTCCACTTCATGACTGTCTTCCTCAATTCTGCAGTGTCGGCAGGATCCTCAAATTCTGGCAGGGTGAAATGTGCCATGAGGTCATTCCAAAGACCCTTTTTGTACCTTTCGGCGACATACTCACTATCGTTCGCCCCTTTGCGCTTATTCCAGTCTCGAACGATGATCGGGACGTGCTCCCTAACCAGCACTCCGCATTGTTTTCTAAATACAGCGGCAGCCTTCTTGGGTTCCTTCGGTTCGCCCGTAACGGATATGACCTCTAATGTATAATGCGTAGTTGGGGCCAACTTTTTGGTCGGGCCTCGTTTGGACTTTTTGCTCGATGTGGAGGCCTAAGAGAAGAAACATTCGTCAATTTATATATATACAACTCAAGTAATGCATCTACTGATCGCCGAAGAACTTCCTATCTACCTCGCCGGACTTCGTTAAGGGTTCACCGGCTTCTCCATCATCGGAGCTATCGCCTTCTCCATCATCGGAGCCGTCGACTTCATCCTCACTTTGGTCGACCTCCATTCCATCCCCGGAGGGGTTCAGATACGACGACGGAGATCCTGGATCAGCAGCTGGGGCGTCGTTGATTATATTCTCGAGAATTTCTTCCTGTATTAGGTCTCTGCGGGTGCGGGTTGGACTAGGTGGATCCATAGTTTCTGCAAAATGCACACAATATTATTTCAAAATGCATCAAATAAAATGAGTATCAATTGTTATAAATTATTACTACAAATCAATTACTAAAAATTACTTAGTCCTAGAATTTAAATGAATTATTTAAATGAATTATCATACCTTACAACATAAAATGGTTTTCATTACACAAATGGTTTTATTTAAATAATTACTAACAGTACTAACATATTAAGAACAACATTATGTAGTGATCTACAGTAGCTAACCATTTCACAAACAAGAATAGCAACAATTTCATAAAGGACCAAATATTTATTTTATCACTTTTAATAGGCAAAAAACACCATTTTTAGAGTTTATTAAGTCCAGGGTGTTCTGTTCATCAACAAGGTATGCAAAGATAGGTTTATGTTCTATGTAAATATTTTAAACTAATGCAATTGGATTTAGTCCAAAATCTTATTCACAGAAAATTAATTAAATGCCAGAAAACCCCACTGGTCTAAACTACCAACACATGCCATTTCAAAACTATGTATCACAAACATATGAGGCTAATTTCTACAGAAAGCTATACTCACAGGCATTCCAGAACAATTGGATTTACAAATTTTGGATACATATTTCTCAAGTTAAAAAATAGTTCTTGATTTATACCAGTGGCAGTACAGTAATTATCAAGCACACACAAATTAATATTTTTAAGATTTGCAAATTGGAAGTGGTTCTAAACTCATTCATTTATCACTGTGATTTTTGGTTTGCACAAACATGCAGTTTAACTATTTTATTTTGAATTAAAGTTACAGCACAGAAACAGAATTATAAAGCCCTATTTTCAAATTTCGGGTTAATCAAAGATTGCTCGAATCCGCGCGTTTCTGGATGATTCGAACGCGCTGCGACGTATAGGAGGTTGCAGGGAACCATTTGGTAGCGGCGCCGCCCAATTTGGGTCGCCGGAGCAAGCCGGCGACGATGTTTGGCGGCGGCCGACGACGGGCAACGCGGCGGCGGAGCTACGGGGCGCAATAAGTGGAATTGAAGGCACTGGAGGATGCAAAATCTCACCCTGAGCACGATGGAGTCGACGACGAGGTCGGGGAGGTCTTCCGGCGACGGAATCGTGCACGCACGCGGTGGCCGGAGTTGGGGGAGGGGCCGCGATTCGCCGGATTCCGGCCTTCCTACCACGACCGACTCGGTGGAGAAGGAGAGGAGGCGCCGGCGACGGGCAGCGGCCGTGTCGAAGACGGCAGCGGCGTCGGGGACGGCCGCGCTGGCGACGGAAAATTTTGGCAGCGTTTCCTCTGCTCTGCTCTGGTCTGCCCTTCTTCTTCGATGAAAATGGCCAAGTCCCAGATTGGGAACTGCTTAAGTACTGGAGGGACCTTTAGTCCCGGCCCGTGGCTCAAGCCGCGACTAAAGGGCGGTCTTTAGTCGCGGTTTGAGGCACGGGCCGGGACTAAAGTGTTTGGGAGGACCTTTCGCGTTCCCGCGCGCAGCACGGGCTTTAGTACCGGTTGGTATGCAAAACCGGTACTAAAGGCCCAAAAATTGCGCGGGTTTTTACTTTTTTTTTAGATCTAGCACAATTTCAAATATTTGAACATTTGAATGAAACAGTTTTTGCATACTTATGAATTTGAGAAAACTTTTTACATGAAAAGTGCTTGAATTTGAATAAGTATTCCAAATACATTTTCTGCTTTATAAAATAATTATTCTAACTCTACAAACTATTAACCATTTTGCCATTTTGAATTAAAAAATGCATTATCTTTTATCTTTTGCATATTTTTGAATCTCACTAAATT
Source organism: Poa pratensis (assembly GCA_947311845.1). NCBI lineage: Eukaryota > Viridiplantae > Streptophyta > Magnoliopsida > Poales > Poaceae > Poa > Poa pratensis. Next base: position 17,216,932 of record CAMZMU010000064.1, read on the forward strand.
TTGAACATGAAAAATGTTTGAATTTAAATAATTAATTCAAAACCATTTTTTGTTTTATAAAATAATGCCGTGGGTAATTTAACAAAGCAACAGTACTGCTACTACATTGCAGAGAGGAAACCACAACTCCAGATAACTCAGCTAGCCAGCGCATTCTATTGCTAACACAAAGTTCAGACTGAACTCTGAAGTACCTACCCAGTACTAAGACGCATACAAATGACAAGGAGATCACTACTACTAAGCCAGCTTCTAGTGAGTCCTATCTCCCGTTCTATCCATCCATACCTACCTAGCGCTCGGACGAACTTGTCCAGGTGTGGCCGTGGAGGAACTTCTGCCGTTTTCTTTTTTTTCTATTTGTTTTTTCTTTTAATTGTTTTTATTCATACTATTTTTTCTTTTCATTTTTCTTTCTTTCTATTTTTCTTTCTTTTCATTTTTCTCTTATATACTTTCTTGTTCGATGTTTATTGCTATTATTTAATACCATTGGTGATATTTTTCAGTAATCGCCAGTTCCTTCTCAGCCAGGTACTTCGGGCAACACCGTCTTATGCAGAGATGATATAACATACGATGGTTCCGGCTAGGGCCACAGAGGGTGCAGAGAGAGCCGGCCCTCGAGGAGGTGGTACGTCGCCGTATCAGGGAGGAGGACGAGCACGTCCGTCGCTACATGCATTTGTTGGAGATTCAGACCAACAGGCGCTGGTCGATACTTCAGAGGGATCCTTATCACATCAGCTATGACCCCGTGATGGTTCCGGCTCTTTGGAGGCAGAGCGCCCGCGGCTCAGCACCGCGCGGCTTAGGACCCGGTCAAAGTTAGTTTGAGTACCTATGTTCAGTACTGTGTGTGTTCACTTCAGCATCTTCTTTTTCACATCTTTTCGGAGCCACCGTAGGGCTGTATGACGGTGAAACCTTGTGTTTTGTTCTATCTACAAAATACTCCAGTTCATTGACCGAATACAAAGCATTCAGATTCCCGTCATACGTCCAACAGTGCATTTGATATCTCTTCTAAGTTTTCAGAACACAGTTACATAAAAGGTTTAATACATTATTACACATCACCAATAACATCCCTATGTATTGTTCACTTCTACTCACGAACCGGGACTAAAGAAGCACACGGATCGTGTGTTTCTTTAAAGCGCTTGTGAACCGTTAGATCAGGGGTGAGCCCGACTTTAGTCCCGGTTGGTGTTACCAACCGGGACTAAAGAAGCACACGGATCGTGTGTTTCTTTCTAGCGCTTGTGAGACGTTGGATCAGAGGTGTGTTTCTTTTGAGGGATTGTGAGCTGTTGGATGAGTAGTATCACGACCACTTCGTGACCCACATGACCCAGTTGTTGTTACCAACCGGGACTAAAGAAGCACACGTATCCTATATATAGCCCCCCTCCCGGACATGTTCAGCACTCAGTGTCTACTCATTGTAGTTCATTTTGGCAGCACACGGGTAGCAGAGAGCACTCAGTGAAGGCTGAAGGTGAACGCTCCCCTCGGCGGAGGCATCTTTGGGCAACCAGCGGCAAGATGTCTGTGATGATCTGCGACCGTTCCAAACGGTTGCAGATCATCACAGATGTCTTGCTGGACGGTTGTCGATCATCAGAGATGTCTTTCGAGCGCTTGTTCCGGGAACCCTCCCCTCGGTCGGATCCAAGCAGCGGCAAGACGTCTCTGATGATCTGCGACCATTCCAAACGGTTGCAGATCATCAGAGATGTCTTGCCAGACGGTTATAGTTCTTTTGATATGCAGGCACTCACGAGCCACCGTTGGGCTGTATGCAGGGGAAACCGTGTGTTCTGTTCTATATATCTGCATAATCCTTCAGTTCATCGACCGAACAATATCATTCGGTTCCGGGAACCCTCCCCTCGGTCGGATCCAAGCAGCGGCAAGGTTCTTTGATGATTAGCAACATTCCCAACACTTGTTTCGACGGTTGCAGATCATCAAAGAAGTCTTGCCGCTGTTTGGATCGAAGGCCGATTTGCCGTCTCACGACCACGCGATGATTTGCCGATTTGCCGGTCAGAGTGGCCACTGGAGAAGGTAGGCAGGGGAAACCGTATGTTTTGTTCTATCACTTGGAGAATGCAGAGATTGTGTTGGTAAAACTGCAGCTGATTGAAGCTTCTTACACATGCTCCTTACATAATGGTTTAATACATTATTACACATCACCAACATCACCAACTATTGTTTATGTTTTCTTCTGAGCCGTAGCCATGGAGAATCTTCATCATTTAACATGATGCTTGGGTCAGTTTTCACTGTGAAGGGCGGAATTTCATGAAACTTATTATAATCTTCAGACTATGTGGCACTTTGGCTCATCGGACGATGTATTCTTTTGCTTATCTTTTATTTTTTTCGGTTTGGTGGACATGTCCTTCACATAGGAAACCTGAGCCACACCATTGGCTAGGACGAATGGTTCAGTGTGGTACCCAAGATTCTTGAGATCCACTGTTGAAGAAGGATGGTGGGAACAACAACTCGAAGAAGGATGGCGGGAACAACAAATCGAAGCTGCCAGACATTGGACCACATCAATTTGTAACCCTGATAGACTTTCTCGAGCAAAAGTTTGTGATATTATTCGTAATGTATTATGGTTAAATAAAAATGGACCCGAGCTATGTATTATGGTTTAATACATTAAATTGACGAATTTCATTACTACACATCACATAAAGGTTTAATACATTGATTTACATATGTTAAGTGCTGAATTTAAATAATAAAGTTGCTAACCTTTCAAAACGATGGATGTAGGGGTTACCACCAAACTATATATGTTAATTCTTGAATTTAAATAATAATTCTTTTTTGCCTTTTCTATTTAATATTGAATAATTCGTATCTACAAATCCGTAAATTGAAAATTGATAAATAATATGTCTACGTCGTTGTGTTGTCGCTACTACCGATGTAAATTCATCTGCAATGTTGAATAAAAAGAAAATTCAAATTGGCTCCATCCAAGTTGAATGAAAAGGAAATTCAAATTCATTTCCGGCAGAAATTAAAATTCACATGTTTATGCACATACTACTAGAGACACAGACACCCATCTACTCGTCCTCCGAAGAATACTTGCGGTACAACTCGAATGAAACGTATGCATCTATTGCTGCATAATCAAGGTTGATCCTGTCAAGTTGGTTCTTCTCCCAGAAGTTGTGCTGCTCATTGGGGAATTTTTTCTTCATACCAGCGTACTTCGGGTCGATCAAGACTCTTGCCATATCAGCCATCCCAGTCTTGTAGGGATACCGAAACTGGATCAAGTCCTGGAGATCAATGTGGCAGTCAGCTGGTATCTCAATACCCCAGGTGCTCATCATCTTGATCTTGTCATTCGTTATATCAACGCTACAAAAACGTATGCCGCTGTTGACAAGGAAATTCATGAGTTCTGGACAGTGCTTGACACTACTGCAACAACAAAAATGGAACTAATGGAACAAATGTTAAACATCACTGCAACATTTTGCTATCCTATATGAATCAAAAGAAGCACTCTCCTATATGAAAAAATGGATTCAAATGGCCACACGTATGTTGCTATCCTATAAAGTTTTGCTATCCTATATGAATCAAAAGAAGCTATCTTTCCAATAGGATTCAAATGGCCACATGTTGCTATCCTATGAAATTTTGCTATCCTATGAATCAAAAGATGTTCTCTTTCCAATAGGATTCAAATGGCCACACGTTGCTATATATATATCCTATGCAATTTTCCTATCCTACAAGAAGTTCGTGTCACCTTGACCATTGGAAGACCATGACATGGTTCTTGTGAGCAAGTTGGATGACGGCAACATCTCGTCCATCGGCCGTGTACTCGAGATCAAGGCCAAGGAGCTTGTGTTCATCCTCGTCATGCCATTTCTTCAAATCGGCAAGAAGACCCGGGACCTTAGCGCAGTCGTTCGTGTAGGCGACATCGAGAAGGGTCTTGCATGGTGTTGACACATGGGTAAACTGAATACCAATTCGATTCATGGTGGAGGATTTGGGGAAGAAGAGAGGAGAGCAAGAGGAAGAGGAGAACCCGTACTGTAGCAAATGGCGCTCTGTTCTCTGATCCGTCGCGAAAACACAACTTCCAAAGCGCGCGGGAGGCAAACGGTTCGTCCTTTTAGTCCCGGGCCGTACTACGACACGAGACTAAAAGGTTTCTCGCTCCAGGCGAACGGTTGCGGAACACTTTTAGTCCCGGGCCGTATTACGACCCGAGACTAATGCCCCATTTAGTACCGGTTTTTGCTGCAACCGGTACTAAAGTGGCGCACCAATGCCTCTGTTTCTACTAGTGTATGTCAGGTTTCAAGCGGCGGCCCGCCATAGGCCCGCTTAGCACGTTTTCAGTTCAAAACGATCAAATCTGAGCAGAAAAATTACAGCTAACCTTAGCCTATTTTTAGCTTATGCGGGGCGGGTTCGGGCGCCGCCTGACACACTTACTAGTACGTACTCCACAAGAAAGAAGAGAACGGAAGGAACCTCTCCACGCGAACACGTACAGGTCAAATGATCGAATTGATTCACATGTTCGATCGCTGCTTAGCCCTATCCACACGTACAGATCTATACTTTATGCGAGATAAAAACCAAAGCGTGCTGTTAGTACACATTACCTACCTATATTAAGGGGATGCAAAATGCCGCCCCCTCAGCCATCCGCCCGTTCATTTCACTGTAAACGAGCTACAGTTATGAACAGTACTTGTGGCCTCCACCTTCCACCCACGTTTCTTCCTCCTCACTTTTCTATGGTCAAAGCGGTGCCAAATCGGGCCACCACGCAAACCACTCCACGGCTCTTACCTCTGTTTCTTCGCGTTCGCGTGCCTCCGCGCCGCCTGCCTCTCCGCCGCCCCCAACTCGCCTTCGCCCTCCACGCCGCATCCCCTCCCGCGGCCCTCCTCCGCCGTCTCATCTCGCCACTCGCCTCCTCGAGCCTCGCCGCCGCCGCCGCCGTTCGCTTCCACCCCGTCCCTGCCGACCCGCTCCCCTCAGCTCCATCTTCCTCTTCCACTGCGCCCTCCGTTCGCTCGGCCCCGCGCTCAGCTTCCTCCGCTCCTCCCAGACCGCCGATACCGCGAGCTACAACTTTCTCATCTCGGGCCTCTTCGAGCACGGCCACGGCGGGGTTCCGGCCTTACTCGCCGAGATGTACAACTGTGGGATCCCGTTCGACGCCATCACGCTCAGCGCGCCACTCATGGGGCTCTGCAGCCACGATACCTATATTAAGGGGATGCAAAATGCCGCCCCCTCAGCCATCCGCCCGTTCATTTCACTGTAGACGAGCTACAGTTATGAACGGTACTTGTGGCCTCCACCTTCCACCCACGTTTCTTCCTCCTCACTTTTCTATGGTCAAAGCGGTGCCAAATCGGGCCACCACGCAAACCACTCCACGGCTCTTACCTCTGTTTCTTCGCGTTCGCGCGCCTCTGCGCCGCCTGCCTCTCTGCCGCCCCCCAACTCGCCTTCGCCCTCCATGCCGCATCCCCTCCCGCGGCCCTCCTCCGCCGTCTCATCTCGCCACTCGCCTCCTCGAGCCTCGCCGCCGTCCGCTTCCACCCCGTCCCTGCCGACCCGCTCCCCCTCAGCTCCATCTTCCTCTTCTACTGCACCCTCCGCTCGCTCGGCCCCGCGCTCAGCTTCCTCCGCTCCTCCCAGACCGTCGATACCGCGAGGTACAACTTTCTCATCTCGGGCCTCTTCGAGCACGGCCACGGCGGGGTTCCGGCCTTACTCGCCGAGATGTACAACTGTGGGATCCCGTTCGACGCCATCACGCTCAGCGCGCCGCTCGTGGGGCTCTGCAGGCACGGCCAGGTGGAGAGAGCGGCGGCTGCTTAATTACCGATAATGCCTCGCCCGCCGGCGTATAGGCGTGGCGCCGCTCCTCGCTCTCCTGCGTCCTCTTCGCCCTCCTCTGCTGGGGGCCATCCTGTCGCGGCTAGCCGGCCTCCTCTGTTTCCTTCTCCCCCTTCATCCGTTCCCATCCGTCGTCGAGCTCTCCATACTGTATCTTCGCGGGGTGTGTCCACGGCTCCGTCCCGTCGTCGGCGTGGTCGTACACGGGAATCCTTTGCGTCCCATGTGGCTGATGGCCCTGTTTTGCGACATTCCCCACGTGCTTTTCCGTCTGATCATTCAGCAAGCCTTCCATTGCAGTCATCTATGGATGCGTCTGCACAGGATGTTGCAGCCGAGGGCTACGGTTTTCCGTCTGATAGTTCAAGCCCAGCTGTGGTGCGACATCATTCTGCGGCCGCTCTGCCGCTTCAGGAGGATGCACGCAGGGCGGAGATTCACTTGGGAAAGCGGCCGGTTGTCGATGTTCTTCCTGATCCTGCTGCTTATGGTACATTCTTTTACTCTCTACCTTCTTTCTATCTTCTACGATTTGGTTTCAGATGCCTTTTCTTGCTTCTGCATATGTGTGCCGCCCTGGTAGTCGTAGTCTGCTGTCCCAGATCAATTGTCTGTGTCTCTGTAAGAGTTGTTGAACAATTGGATTCAACGCCAACGAAAATTAAAGATTAGTACTCTTCTGTTTCCTTTGTAGATCAGTATACTGCTATTTCCTCTTTACAGTGTTTCTGAACTGAATTAGGTTATTGCTAATTACACATGTGCTGTGTGCTGCATCATTTTTAATGTTCTCATAAAAAATGATACTAACGTTGAGTAGGAAGCCAATTGATAGAGCTGATGTCTGGTGTACCATAATGTATTGTTGGTGGCGAAAAAAACATTTGTTTTCTTCTCTGCAGTCCGACTGCTTCTCTGTGCTGTTTTCTTTAGGTTGCCTTTTGGCATTAGGCTTACTTTTCCTCCATAAACCTTAGAGGTGTTGTGTCCTGTATCAGTACTAACAAATTAGCCTTCATCTTTTCCTCCATAAACCTTAGAGGTGTTGTGTCCTGTCTCAGTTCTAACAAATTAGCCTTCATCGTTTCAGTTAGATATCATTGTTGCCCAGTCTTTAAATTTCTAACTAAATTATTGCCTTACTTTACTAATTATTGCAAGCACCATTAAATTTTTTATTGTGTGAAACTCTTTTTCCCTAACCGGAATTTACAATTCTTTCAGTTCTGACTGTCGGTAATTGCGAATGCTGCTGCGAATTACATTATATTACATTTTTCATGCCTTCTGACAATTACTCGCTGTTTACAAGGGTGTGGCTTCTGTTGACCTATGCCGTTTACTGGTTGATCTTATGTGGGTTTCCTGCTGATTTTGTTGGACGACATGTGTACTCATTTATTTTGAAGTAATTTGCATACATATCGTCATAGCCGGTGCACAGAAATATTCTTCATAGTGTAAATGTGCATTGTTGCCTGCAGGTTTTGCGTGTTAATGTTCAGATTTGGTGGACTGTATCTTCTTTTTCCTAGGATGTACAGGCGGTATTGCTTATGTATCTGTTACATTGCTATTTTCTAAGTATATTGTTATTTTCCCTGTGCAGTTGGTTCCGATTCTTGCTCCGAGGATGAGCCTTCGCCTACCTGGTCTGCTTTGTTCGATGATTCGTCGGGTCCTGCTGCTGATGAATTTTCTGCTGGATCATCTCATATGAATGTTGGGCACATGCCGTCTCATGCTGAATTGCCTACTTGGGCTCCCTTATCGGAAGTTCAGACTGCTGTTTCCGGTTGTGCTATTGCGTCTGGTTCTCATAATGATGAAATGCCGTATACTTCATTTGATTTTCAGTCAGAACATTCGCCGGACTTTAATATCGATAACCAAGGTGTACCTCCTGATGCTGGAATTTATGTTCCTATACCGTTTTTGCCTACGGGTGCTAATCCGTTAGATTATTTGTCGCGAGGTACATCGGCTATACTGTTTTTTTGTTCCAAGAGTTTGTCATATGTTGTTTTTATTTGTACGTATGCAATTCCTTAGTTTCTGTTCAATTTTTTTCAGTTCATCCAACTCCTATGTGCCCGTGCCTAGAGGTTGTTCCAACCGACGAATGCGTATGGCTATTCGTCGTCATCGAAGATTGCTAGGCAGGGTTTAGGCTTCGGCCTGTTGAGTTGCCTCTCCAGAAGGAATTTGTTACGATGCTCAAACGTAAGCTTTCGTTATTCTCTTTTCTTATGTCGTACATACAAACTTTTTGCATTTGTCTGTCTATTTATGTTTACAGATTGTTCATTTATTTTGCAGGCTCTTGGCCTCACGTTCTTATTACGGTGCTCCCCATCACATATGCAACCATTGTAGCGCTCCTTTTTGGTATCAAGAACGCTGCAAGCATGCCAGCAAAGAGAAACATCGGCCTGTATACACTGGTTGTTGTCGTCGCGGGAAGGTGTCGCTTCCTGTATATCCTGATTGGCCGTATCCCTGTCTGAGCTGCTTAAGTTTGATGGTGGTCCTGCATCTAATCGTTTCTTGCGTCTGATTCGTGAGTATAACTCTATGTTCTCTTTTACTTCGCTTGGTGTTCATATTGACAACAGTGTGAATGTTGGAACTGGTCCCTATGTTTTCAAAATTTGTGGAGTTGTTTGCCATCAGATTGGATCTCTTCTTCCTCCATCCGATAATCCAGATCCAAAGTTTGCTCAGCTTTATATTTATGACACGTTAAATGAAATACATCATAGAATGGGAATATTTCATGCTAATGATGATGATGCGGTTGATTCGGGTTTATTTACCGATCGCTTTCTTTTGTGTCTTCTGGTCATCGTCGTCCAAGAAGTTTGCAGCATGATGATGGCATGGAGGAGGGTTTTATTCGTCCTGTTCGTCGACAGCGCATGGATGAGCCTGATGTGTCTTCTGGTCGTCGTCGTCCAAGAGGTTTGCAGCATGATGATGCCATGGAGGAGGGTTTTATTCGTCCTGTTCGTCGACAGCGCAGGGATGAGCCTGATCGTTCTATAGTTGATTCGCTGAGAACTATGCTTAATAATCATAATCCCCTTGTGCAGACGTTCCGTATGGCTGAAAGAAGAATTTTTTCCCCAGATTCTCCAGATGTTGCTATTCAGCTGTTTGGTCACGAGGGAACGGAGCATGGGAATCGATACTCTCTTCCTGCTGTGTCTGAATTAGCCGCTCTGATTGTTGATGATTTCTCAGTGGAGGCCAACAGATTTGACGTGATTGTCCAGAAAGATGCAGGATTTTTTCAGCGTATTTCCCCACTTAATCCTTCTCTGATGGCTTTACAATACCCGCTTTTGTTCCCACATGGTTCTATGGGCTACCATCTTGGGATCAAATATCGGTCTGTTGACGGTGCTCCTGCTCATGGAAGGCAGGATGTGTCGATGCTTGAGTACTATTGCTATAGATTTCATTACCGAAGAGGAGAACCTAATCCTTATACTTGCTGTGGTCGATTGTCCGATCAAATAATGGTGGATTCTTATTCTTGTGTTGAATCCTGTAGGCTTAGTTATCATTTTTGGAACCAAGATACTTTGCGTTCTGAACATATCAAGGTTTATCGGATGCTCTCGGGGAAGGCACTCCAACCGGAAAAAATGTTGGGGTTGAGTACATTCTACATTCTAGCTACACTGGAGGTCCCCGGTATATGATCCAGAACTACCAAGATGGAATGGCAATTTGCCGTGTTTATGGTGCCCCTGATCTGTTTGTCACATTTACATGCAACCCCAAGTGGGATGAGATATCTGAAGCGGTTTTGCTTGAACCTGGACAGGCTCACAGTGATAGGCCAGATATGGTGACCCGTGTATTCAAGATGAAGATCAACGAGTTCAGGAAAAGAGTTAGAAAAGGAAAGACGTTTGGTCCTGTAAATGCATGTATGTGCCTATTGAGTTCTTTGACTCTTCTAAAATTAATGTGTAGCTACTGTTTTGCTTGGATTTTATATTATTTTAGGCTGCTTTCGTTTTTCGCGCCCTGCTAGATTGCTACTTTCCCTTATGTTCTACCTCTGCAACATTGTTTTCCTGATTACTCCATGTGTATGCACATATGTACGTTCTTTGCTTTCCCTTTTATTTTTTCACTACCTGCTAGCTTAGTTGTATAGATTTTTGTCGCTTCATTAGATAGGTTTACTTTAATTTATTCCAGCTTTTCCTGGTACTCCGTACATAATTAGTTCCTATTATTACTTACTACCACTACTCATAATCTATGTCCATTATGGTCCTTGCAGATTTGTATGTGGTTGAGTTTCAGAAGAGAGGTCTTCCGCACATACACTCGCTTGTGTGGCTCAAGGCTGATACAGACGATCCTATGCCGTCTACTGTGGACTCCTACATTTCTGCCGAGATACCTGATTACCGAGAAGATGCGCTTGGTTATGCATTAGTAGAGGAGTTCATGGTGCACGGTCCCTGTGGTGCATACAATCCACAATCGCCCTGTATGAAAGACGGCGTGTGTTCTAAGCATTATCCGAAGGAGTTTAATGAAGAAACGACGATTGATGGATTAGGTTTTCCAGTATATCGCCGTTCTGACAATGGCCGCTACGTTGTGAAGAATGGCCATCGTTTGAACAACCGATGGATAGTACCATATAACATGGCGCTGCTTAAGAGATTTCAAGCTCATATTAATGTCGAATGGTGTAATAAAACAAATTTGCTTAAGTATTTATTCAAATATCTTGCAAAGGGGCCTGATATGGCCCGTGCCCGCTTGAATTCTATGTATGAATCTACTGATCCTCAATCTGGAGGAAGAAACGAAATAAGTGATTATATCAAGTGCAGGTATTTTTATTTCCGCTTTTCTTACTGCCACTATTCTGTATAACAGTTTACTGTCTACTGGTGGATGGATGATGAATATTGTTCCTACCATGAACATTGGTTTGCATTTCAAACTCATCAATCCTTGCTTTACAGGTATTTGTCCACATGCGAGTCATGTTGGCGGATGTTTTCATACGATATTCATGTTAGAGAGCCTTTTGTTGAAAGATTGACCGTACATTTGCCTAATTGAACCGAGTTATCTATGCAGAAGATGACAATCTTGCTGACATTGTTGGTAATCCTAATAGATACAAGACCATGTTAACAGAATGGTTTGTTGCTAACCAACGACATCCAGATGCACGGTCTTTGAAATATGCAGAATTTCCATCTAAATGGATTTGGAACAACCAGGCTAAGAAATGGAAGAGGAGAGTCCAAAAAGGCAGATTTGGTGTACCTATTGGGAGAATTTACAACTGTCATCCAACGACAAACGAGTTGTTTTTCCTACGAATGTTACTGACTAAGGTACCTGGAGCTACATCTTTTGCAGATCTGAAGACATATAATGGTGTCTTATTTGCCTCTTTCAGAGAAGCTTGCCAGGCACGTGGATTAGTCGGTGATGACAACGAGTGGTATCTTCTTTTTGACGAAGCCATCTTATGGGCTTCTTCTTTTCAGCTTCGCCATCTATTCATGACTGTTTTGCTATTTTGCGGTGTTACTAATGCTCAGAAGCTCCTTGATAAATACTCAAGTTACATGACTGATGACATAGTTGCAAGGATTAGACGCTCCATGGATGATACTACCTTAGTTATTCCTCCCCAATATTTACAGACTGAGTTGTTACAAGATCTTTCTATTATGTTTAGCAGAAATGGGTACTCTCTAGAATCTTTTAATATATGCACAGAGTCCCTACATGGCGCAAGAATTGTTGGTAACAGGTTATATTAGAAGAGATGCAACATGATACAAGTAGTCTCAGATGCACAGCTTCTTCACTTTATGAAAAGTTAAACACGGACCAGCTGAACATCTACGATCAGGTTATGACGGCTGCTACAGGATCTGATGGCAAAGTATTCTTCATATCTGGACATGGTGGGACTGGCAAGACTTTTTTGTGGAATGCTATCATCACGTCGCTGCGAGCAGACGACCATATTGTCTTGGCAGTTGCTTCGTCAGGGGTGGCTTCCTTGCTACTTCCAGGAGGCAGGACCGCTCACTCTCGATTTAGGATCCCACTTGACATCGGTGAGCGGACGATGTGCAACATCTCACGAGGTACAAACCTAGCCGAATTAGTTGAGAAAGCAACATTGATACTGTGGGATGAAGCACCAATGACACATAGACGTTGCTTTGAGGCTGTTGACAGAAGCATGAGAGATGTTCTTTCTGTGAATGACAGCTCAAAAAAAATGCTTCCTTTTGGTGGCAAGACAGTAGTGTTGGGTGGTGACTTCAGACAAGTGTTACCTGTGCTAGAAGGTGCAAGTAGGCATGAGATTCTCAATTCATCCCTAATTAAGTCTCCTCTGTGGCAGCATGTAACTATTCTGAAGCTAGAAAGAAACATGAGGTTATCGAATCCTGATTTATCTGAAAGTGAAAAGATTGACCTAGATGATTTTGCACGTTGGATCCTTGCTGTAGGAAATGGAACAGTTCCAATGAGTATACGGGAGGGTGAATCAATTCCTTCATGGCTTACATTGCCGCCTGGTGTTGCACTACTGCCATCTTCTAATTACATTTCATCTCTTATTGATGCAACATATGATTCTTTTCAAGATAGATTTTCTGATGCTTCCTACTTGGCTGAACGTGCAATAATTTGCCCTACCAATAAAGTAGCTGATTCTATCAACGATACAATCTATACTTCCGTCCCTGGAGAAGAAGTGATATTTGAGAGTTGTGAACTATTTGCAAAACGTTGGATCACGTAGCTGATGCGGATTTATTATACCCTCCTGAATTCTTACATAATGTTGAGCCACCAAATTTTCCGCATCACAAGATTGCCCTCAAGGTTGGTGTTCCTGTTATGCTGCTAAGAAATATCAACCAATCAATTGGGCTTTGCAACGGAACCCGTCTTGTGATCACTAGATTGGGCCAGTGGGTTCTTGAAGCAAAGGTTATGACTGGAAGTAATGCTGGCGACCACGTGTGCATCCCACGAATTGTTTTGTATGCACCCTCTAAGAAATGGCCTTTTACTTTACAGCGTCGACAATATCCAATTCGTTTATGTTATGCAATGACCATAAATAAAAGCCAAGGACAAACTCTCCAAAAAGTTGGCGTCTATTTGCCAAAGCCTGTGTTTTCTCATGGCCAACTTTATGTCGCCATATCACGAGTGACATCAAAAGAAGGATTGAAAATTCTTGCACTTGATGACAATGGGGAGCCAACTGTACAAACTAGGAATATAGTTTACCGTGAAGTACTTGCTAATGTCTAAACTCTATTTTCCTTTTGCATACTCAGGTTTGTAATACAAGCTTCGCTGGTCTTGCCTTCTACTTATTCATATATACAACTTTATCTCATTAGAATGTTGTACCTCTTCTAAATTTTCAGGATGTATCTCACTAAGATCTTGCAAGGCGCAAAACAGAACTGCTATGGCTGCCGTACAAGACTGCTATGAAATGGTAGAATGCTGATACTTTATTTCATAATGAAATGCATATGAAAATACACATTTAGCATTTAGTCAGCTATATATTTAATGCCAACCATACGTTCGTCCTACCGTATTATCGTTAAATATAAACTACACATCCTAACTTGCATGAGTAATTTATATAGTTTTAAGTACAATCAAGGTGAAATTTATACACAGCACTGTAATCTCGCCTCCCTCAAGACAATAGAACTGTTATTCAATAGTCAGTGCATTTGCTTTCTAAGTTCTTATTTCACACGTAGATTTCTATATTGCGTTACCTCTTCATATCTGAACTTATTTGTTCTACGCTAAATTGATGTCGACTACTTAAGTACTAATGGCTTCACTTATGTTCGCAAGGGAAACATTAGTTTCAATTGTTAGGATGACAGTTCCTTCAATTATGTTTGCAGGCCAAGGACAATATAATGCAGTGGTTTGCTTTATAAAAATTTACAAGTTAAGGACAGTATAATGCAGTGGTTTGCTCTGTAAACATAAGGTTTCCATCATGCAAACATGTCGTTGCTTCCTATCCGAGCTAACCAAGTTGAGCTTCTTCAGGATTGTTTGCTTTATTATATGTAAACTAATTAGCTCTACCGTACACAGACTCTATTATGTATATAATATATGTTCCTGCTAGCTTTTGCAAAAAAGGTTATGAAAATCACAGCTGACGACCTACTTGCGAATTCAAAAAACTGCTATAAGTGTGTTTGCCATTCTTACTGCCGGTACTCTAAAGGATTTATTTGTCGCATTGCATTCATTTAAAGCTTCAAGTAAAATATTTCCAGTTGCTCAAAAATGTTCCGTACAATTGAATTTATAAGGATTTTAAATAGATTTTACACTACGGGCGCGGCGTGACGCCGCGCTAAATTTACTTAGTAGAAATAAATGTGAAGCAACTTCGCCGCATTCTTGGCTTGATGGGCTATTACAGGAAATTCGTACGCAACTATGGAGTTATTGCTCGTCCCTTGACCAACCTTCTGAAAAAGAATACTCCATTTCTGTGGACAAGTGAATGTGACACAGCTTTCACAATCCTGAAAGAAAGCTTGACCACAGCTCCTGTCCTCGCTTTACCTGATTTTTCCCGCCAGTTTGTGGTTGAAACTGATACGAGTGACATGGGAATTGGAGCTGTTTTGCAGCAAGATGGTCACCCTTTGGCTTTCTTGAGCAAAGCCCTTGGCCCACGCACAAAGGGGCTCTCCACTTACGAGAAGGAACTGATGGCAATCATCTGTGCTGTCGAACACTGGCGTCAGTACTTGCAGACTGCGGAGTTTATCATTAAAACTGATCATCGCAGTTTAGTCCATATGGAGGAACAACGTTTGCATACACCATGGCAGCAGCGAGCTTTTACCAAGCTCTTGGGCCTACGCTACAGGATCTGCTACCGCAAGGGATCAGATAACGGTGATGCTGATGCATTATCTCGCCGACCCTGTACTGACATAGCCACACTGGCGGCCATCTCTTTCTGCAAACCTTCTTGGCTTGACGATGTGAAGCAAGGTTATGCAAGCGATGCTCATGCCACTCAACTTGTTGCGGATTTGTCGGCAGATCCTAACTCCCACCGTCACTACCAGCTTCATGATGGGTGTTGAAATTCAAAAATAGAATCTGGGTTGGACACAACAAAGAGTTGCAGCAGTCCATATTGCAGGAAGGCCATGGTTCTGCTATTGGGGGTCATTCTGGGGCTCCAGCAACTTATCAACGACTGCATTCTGTCTTTGCATGGCCGAAGATGAAGTCGATGGTTACATCTTATGTTCAGTCGTGTGCCATCTGTCAATAGGCCAAACCTGATAGGCACCGATACCCAGGTCTTCTTGAGCCTCTGCCAGTCCCAGATCAAGCATGGCAAATTGTGTCTCTGGACTTTGTCAAAGGACTTCCTCAGTCGGGTAAATTCAATTGCATCCTGGTGGTTGTCGATAAATTCTCCAAGTACAGCCATTTTGTGCCCTTGTCACATCCTTTCTCAGCGTCTCAGGTGGCCACGGCCTATGTGAATCAGATCTACCGTCTCCATGGTATGCCAGAATCCATCATTTCTGACCGTGATCCTATTTTCACGAGTCGCTTCTGGAGAGAACTGTTCCATCAGACAGACACTAAAATCCGCATGAGCACGGCATATCACCCTGAGACAGACGGGCAGACTGAGCATGTGAATCAGTGCATGGAGACGTTCCTTCGGTGTTTTGTTCACTCCTGTCCACGCAAGTGGAGCTCTGGTGTTTTGTTCACTCCTGTCCACGCAAGTGGAGCTCTTGGCTTCCTCTGGCAGAGTACTGGTATAACACTGCTTGGCACATCGCATTAGGCAAGAGTCCATTCCATGTTCTCTATGGCCATGAACCACGCCATTGGGGAATTGAAGCAGCCTCTGCTACCCCAGTGACAGAACTCAATGCCTGGATGGAGGAACGACAGGATATGTCTGCTTTGATTCGTCTGCATCTCCTGCGTGCTCGCACTCGCATGAAGAACCAAGCAGACAAGCGTCGATCTGAGCGCACCTTCTCCGTTGGTGATCAGGTTTTTGTCAAACTACAACCTTATGTTTAGAGTTCTGTAGCTCGCCGTGCTTGCCACAAGCTGTCATTTCGCTACTACGGCCCTTACACTATTCTGGAGCGCATTGGGCAAGTGGCATATAGAGTGAAGCTTCCTGACACTTCAACTATACATCCAGTGTTCCATGTCTCGTTGCTTCGCAAGGCCTTGAAGGATTCTACTCAGGTATATCCACTGTACTGCCTACTGATACTAACCAGTTCGTTATTCCTGCACAAATTCTGGATCAGAGGCGCAAGGCCAAGGCAAACCACATGATCGATCAAGTTCTTGTTCGTTGGTCTGGTGGTACTCTTCCTGATTCCTGGGAGAACAAAGACGAGATGATCCAGCGGTTTCCTTTGCATCGGCTTGGGGACA
Organism: Poa pratensis; assembly: GCA_947311845.1. NCBI lineage: Eukaryota > Viridiplantae > Streptophyta > Magnoliopsida > Poales > Poaceae > Poa > Poa pratensis. Next base: position 17,233,369 of record CAMZMU010000064.1, read on the forward strand.
AGCCGTTCCTGAAGGGGAGGGGAAGTTAGCATCTCTACGGATACTGGGCCACTAGCCCACGACGATGGCGGCCCAACACAAGAAGCGGCCCGACGCACAAGCTCTCGCACCCGTCAGCCAAACGCTCGCGTCACTGGTGACGTGTGGACAACATAAAAGGGCAACTCCTTCTCCAAGTACGGCATCGAGGCTTCGATCAGGCAAACGGCGGCGGCGGCAACACCTACCAAACCCTACCTTCTTACCAGTAGCCTAGATCCAATTCGGCACTATGTGCTTGTAATCCGGAAAACCACATTGGAGCTCGGGCACCAGTGCTCCGGCTTGTTCAAAAAAAATTGATTTTTTTTTTGACGATTTCAAAAAAATCCAAAAAAATACTAGCTGATGTATATGCATGTCCTCTACGCACGGTACAAATCATTTGAGGAAAACAAATCGTATTACGAGCTACATAAAAAGAACAAATTTCTGACAGACAATAGTGTGGATTTTCTGTCAGAAATTTGTCTTTTTTCTGTAGGCCACAAATTTTATTTTTTTCTTACGAAATTTCTTGCGCACCTTCAGAACATGTATATCTTGCTGTGTGAATGTTTTCAGATTTTTTTGAAGCAAAAAAGTACGATTTTCAAAAAATTCAAAAAAAGGGCAGCAGTGTGCCCGAGAGCCAAACGTCATCCGCACTCATATCTGTGAGAGTACACACCGAATTCCCCCGAGTAGCTAACACCACAGTGCCACGGCCATTGTTGGCCGGCCACTTTCTTATCCAATAAGGGACGCCGGCGCGCGGCCTTGTGCGATCGATGCGTCCGTCTATAGGTTGCAGGAGCGCAGTCAGAGATTAGGTCGGTAGATGCATGGGCGCTGAATCGATCCGATCCATCGGCTTTTGGCTAGTCGGCTCCCAGCTAACCTGGGGCCGGCACCATGTCCTGTGCGCCGTACGCGCGCGCTCGGCGGCCCGTGCCGATGCGTGATGGATCGGAGCGCGCGGTCGCTTTCGCTCAAAAGGGTGGGATCACACTGAATGTCTGATGGCTGGCCCCTGCGCCGCTGGTGGTGCGCGAATAGGAGATTTGGAGAGAGGGAGGAGGGGGGAAGCCGAGGTGGAGGCTGCGCCCCGCGACGCGTGCTGGCACGGCGAGCTCCCGTGCGCACGGCCCTGGGCGACGACGGGGCCGCGTCCCATGTGCCCACGATGGAGAGAGGTTCGTCCACCAGTCGGCTCGAGGCGTTGCCCACTTTGGCTAATTGCGCCTCGTGCCTTTCTCTTTCTGTACTTTTAATGGAAAAAGTCCATTTTGAATTCTGAACTCGTAGTGGTCGGGCGATTTGAATCCTGAACTAGAAATCCTTGTCGTTTGTACCTTAAACTTAGCAATCCCGGTCTAAAATGAACCCTAGAACTGTTTGGCACACCGGGAAATAGAAAATCCCGGCTAGGAATAACCACAGTCTCACTGACTGGACAGGCCCACATGTCATATTCATCTCTATCCCCAATTCAGCTCCCTATCTCTAAAATCCACTGATGTAGCTTGCCACCGGTGAGACCCCCGGCAGCCCGAAGCTCCCCGCCAAGCTTGTCGTGCGTCCCGCATGGACGCAGGAGCGGGTCGCCGTCGTGGAGGTGGTCAGCAAGCCGAAGGTCCCCGCCGAGCTCACCGCGCGCCCCGCACGGACGCGAGAGCAGGCCGCCGTCGCGGAGGTGGCCGGCATCAGTCGAGATCCACGTGGTCGACGCTGACGGTGGTGCCCAAAAACAAGCTCTAGCGCAGGGAGCCTGCCCAGGTGCTGGGCTGTGACCGGCGCAGCAACACCCTCGCCTCTGCCGCAACTGCCGTGTCGGTGTCCGCGGCGAGAATGAGCCGGTAGCGGCCGGCGAGCGCCGCGGCTCTCTGGAAGAGCGGCTGCACCAGGAGGACCAGAGGCCCCTTGTCGGCGAGCGACGGCGGCGTGGTTTCCATCGGGATTGCAGCGAGTGAGGGAATGGAATGCAAAACAGAAAAAAAAAAACACTGGATTGAGGAAGAAGGTGGATATGACATGTGGGTCAATGTTGTCAGCGACAGTAGAATTTTTAATTTTATTTTTTTCTCTGATAAAAATGTCCAAGGTTCATTTTAGACCGGGATTGCTAAATTCATGGTACAAACGACAGGCATTTCGAGTTCAGGATTCAAATCGCCGGACCTCTACAAGTTGAGGGTTTAAAATGGACTTTTTCCTCTTTAATCCAGCAGCGTGTTTGCTAGCGTTTCTCTTTTTTTTTTACAAGTCGTAGCGAGCTTGTTGTCGTTGTCACTCTCGATCGTCAGTCGTGTTCAATGTCTTGAATCCCCGTGCAAGGGGTCGTTCCTAGCAGACTCCAAATCTTGAAACCAGCATCCATGTATTTCTCACAAGTCACAACAATCGTCTGTTGGTAACAAACCCACCACCATACATGCATGCATCTTGCCATCCCTCTCTATGCATGGTCGTTGTCACGCACGCTGCCAGACAACGCCCTTGGCACCTCCTGTACGTGCGTGCACGCCAGCCGGGAATGTATGTCGTCTCCAACACGTCAAAATCCGTCACTCGACCAGAAGGGAATCAATACTACTCACTAGTTACTGGTTACCATACCATACCCCTCCTTCCAAAGTAGGTTGCATATAATTTTTGGTCGAAGTCAAATTTTGCAAAATTTGACCAAATATGTACAAAAATGTTCGAACATTTACAATATCATATGCATTAATATGAAAATATATTTCATGCTGATTCTAATCATATTAATTTTGTATTATAATCTTTATGTTTTATCAATATGTTTGGTCAAACTTGCACTGTAAAAAAATTATACGCAACATATTTTGGGCAGGAGGGAGTACTACCCGATCCTACTTCCCAGCTGTCCAAACTGAACGACGCGCACTAACATCACATATCTAAAGTGAGCAATTGAGCATCAAGTGCGACAATTAGTGTTATGTTATGCCTGATAGTTTACAAAAAATATAAATGTCTATAGCTCACAAACTTAGTAAAATAAGACCAGCAAGCAAAATGCTGCTTGAATACTAAGTAGGGGGTGTGATTTGGCTCCCGGTATTTAAAATGCATTTTGAACCAATTTCGAAATATCAAAAAATGAAAGAAAAAAAATGTCCGCGCATAGATGTTAACATCCGGTGTGTTCAAGAAGTTGTTTCGAGAAAATCAATTTTTTAATGGAAAAAGTCCATTTTGAATTCTGAACTCGTAGTGGTCGGGCGATTTGAATCCTGAACTAGAAATCCTTGTTGTTTGTACCCTAAACTTAGCAATCCGGTCTAAATGAACCCTAGGACTGTTTGGCACATCGGGAAATAGAAAATCCCGGCTAGGAATAACCACAGTCTCACTGACTGGACAGGCCCACATGTCATATTCATCTCTATCCCCAATTCAGTCCCTATCTCTAAAATCCACTGATGTAGCTTGCCCGGTGAGACCCCGGCAGCCCGAAGCTCCCCGCCAAGCTTGTCGTGCGTCCCGCATGGACGCAGGAGGGGTCGCCGTCGTGGAGGTGGTCAGCAAGCCGAAGGTCCCCGACGAGCTCAGCCGCCGCCCCGCACGGACGCGGAGAGGCAGGCGCTGTCGCGGGAGGTGGCCGGCATCAGTCGAGATCCACGTGGTCGACGCTGACGGTGGTGCCCAAAAACAAGCTCTAGCGCAGGGAGCCTGCCCAGGTGCTGGGCTGTGACCGGCGCGAGCAACACCCTCGCCTCTGCCGCAACTGCCGTGTCGGTGTCCGCGGCGAGAATGAGCCGGTAGCGGCGGCGAGCGCCGCGGCTCTCTGGGAAGAGCGGCTGCACCAGGAGGACCAGAGGCCCTTGTCGGCGAGCGACGGCGGCGTGGTTTCCATCGGGATTGCAGCGAGTGAGGGAATGGAATGCAAAACAGAAAAAAAAACACTGGATTGAGGAAGAAGGTGGATATGACATGTGGGTCTCAATGTTGTCAGCGACAGTAGAATTTTTAATTTTATTTTTTTTCTCTGATAAAAATGTCCAAGGTTCATTTTAGACCGGGATTGCTAAATTCATGGTACAAACGACAGGCATTTCGAGTTCAGGATTCAAATCGCCGGACCTCTACAAGTTGAGGGTTTAAAATGGACTTTTTCCCTCTTTAATCCAGCAGCGGTGTTTGCTAGCGTTTCTCTTTTTTTTTACAAGTCGTAGCGAGCTTGTTGTCGTTGTCACTCTCGATCGTCAGTCGTGTTCAATGTCTTGAATCCCCGTGCAAGGGGTCGTTCCTAGCAGACTCCAAATCTTGAAACCAGCATCCATGTATTTCTCACAAGTCACAACAATGTCTGTTGGTAACAAACCCACCACCATACATGCATGCATTGCCATCCCTCTCTATGCATGGTCGTTGTCACGCACGCTGCCAGGACAACGCCCTTGGCACCTCCTGTACGTGCGTGCACGCCAGCCGGGAATGTATGTCGTCTCCAACACGTCAAAATCCGTCACTCGACCAGAAGGGAATCAATACTACTCACTAGTTACTGGTTACCATACCATACCCCTCCTTCCCAAAGTAGGTTGCATATAATTTTTGGTCGAAGTCAAATTTTGCAAAATTTGCCAAATATGTACAAAAATGTTCGAACATTTACAATATCATATGCATATAATCTGAAAATATATTTCATGCTGATTCTAATCATATTAATTTTGTATTATAATCTTTATGTTTTATCAATATGTTTGGTCAAACTTGCACTGTAAAAAATTATACGCAACATATTTTGGGCAGGAGGGAGTACTACCCGATCCTACTTCCCAGCTGTCCAAACTGAACGACGCGCACTAACATCACATATCTAAGTGAGCAATTGAGCATCAAGTGCGACAATTAGTGTTATGTTATGCCTGATAGTTTACAAAAAATATAAATGTCTATAGCTCACAAACTTAGTAAAATAAGACAGCAAGCAAAATGCTGCTTGAACTAAGTAGGGGGTGTGATTTGGCTCCCGGTATTTAAAATGCATTTTGAACCAATTTCGAAATATCAAAAAAA
>CAMZMU010000064.1:17288285-17419312 GCA_947311845.1 Poa pratensis
GGCTTCACTTTCTATCTACTAAGTTTGTGGACTTATAGCTGAAACTCCCGTTTCGGGCGAAACGGGGGCAATCTTGTGTCGTTGTGATAAAAGTTGGTTTCTCATGTTCGTATGGCCTAACCTAACACAACCAAGCAAAAAGTCACTAGGCTACCCCTTTCGACGCACGTCTATGGGGGTAGACGGAAACGTTAGGGTTTTTCCAGCGGATTCAGGGTTTCGCCGAAGCGGGGCCCGGAGCGTCGGAACCCGACCAAACGTAGGTTGTGCCATACCATATGTATAACAAGTGTGTTGTGTGTTTCAAATGTCCAAGAATCTACTCTGTTTGTGTCGACCGACATCACCGGCTTCACTTTCTCCTACTAAGTGTGTGGACTTATAGCTGAAAACTCCCGTTTCGGGCGAAACGGGGGCAATCTTGTGACAACTTGTGATAAAAGTTGGTTTTGTATGTTCCTATGGCCTAACCTAACACAACCAAGGAAAAAAGTCCACTGGGCTACCCCCTTTCGACGCACGTCTATGGGGGTAGACGGAAACGTTAGGGTTTTCCAGCGGATTCAGGGTTTCGCCGAAGCGGGGCCCCGGAGCGTCGGAACCCCACCCAAACGTAGGTTGTGCCATACCATATGTATACAAGTGTGTTGTGTGTTTCAAATGTCCAAGAATCTACTCCTAGGTGTGACCGACATCACCGGCTTCAGTTTCTCTCTACTAAGTGTGTGCACTTATAGCTGAAAACTCCCGTTTTGGGCGAAACGGGGGCAATCTAGTGACAACTTGTGATAAAAGTTGGTTTCTCATGTTCATATGGCCTAACCTAACACAACCAAGCAAAAAAGTCTACTGGGCTACCCCCTTTCGACGCACGTCTATGGGGGTAGACGGAAACGTTACGGTTTTTCCAGCGGATTCAGGATTTCGCCGAAGCGGGGCCCCGGAGCGTCGGAACCCAACCAAAGTTGGTTTGCTTTGTTCCCATGGCCTAACATAACACAAACAAGCTAAAAATTCCACTGGCCTACCCCCTTTCGACACCAAAGTTGGTTTGCTTTGTTCCCATGACTTTTTACCAACGGGTCTAGGGTTTCACTTAGATATAAAATAATTTCATGAATATAATGTAAATAAATCATATAAACTTAATTATTATTTGTTTTCATGAATAATTAACTTAGTAAATAATATTTGTTTCCCTTTAAAAATATAATCTAAAAAAAAGAAAAAAATCGAACTCTATGCCGAAGGTAAAACCGTCGGCACAGGTCCTTCTAGGTTAAAATAAGAAAAAATAGAACTCTGTGCCGATGGTAAAACCGTCGGCACAGGTCTTTGTAGGTTATGTGGTTTGGGCCCGCGCGCGCGGGGGCTCATCTTCCCCAAAATTCCCCCCCGCGCTGCTCCTACCCACGCCGTCTCCGCCGCCAGCCCACTGCGCCGCCGCGCCGCCCCCTCCCACCCCACCCCACCCCACAGCGCCGCCGCGCCGCCCCCTCCCCACCCCACCCCGCAGCGTCGTAATCCGCCAGCATCTGAGCTCGCCTACGTCCCCCTCCGATATCCCGGCCGCGGTCTCCTCCGAGCTCGCCAACCTCACCCCGGAAGCCCGCGCCCAACTCGCCGGACTCTTCCCGGTGTACCTTCCCTCCTCCGAGCTCGCCAGTCCTCCCCGCAGCGGCTCTGCCCAGCTCAAGGTGAGAACGGCTCGATCTACCCATTTTTTTCAAGCCATGCTATGCCAAAAACAATTACATGTGTATGCCTGATTTTGCTGTGCACTAGATGAAAACTAGCTAGTTCCTAAATCTGTTAATTAGTTCCTAGATGAAAACTAGAATACATTACTATCATGTGTTACCAAATGGGGGAAATAGTTGACTAGCTTTTATTCCATTTTATTGGTACTGCTATCTAGCAGTCCAAAATCAGTGCTAGCTTGGATTAGAAAAGATGATTCTGTATATCATATACTTGAGCTAGCTTTTATTCCATGACTAGCTTTTTGCATTGACTTGAGCAGAAACATTGGTTAGTAGAATTTGTAAAATTTGTCATGTAAATTGCTATTTGTAAAATCGCCATGTAAATTGCTATTTGTAAAATCACCGGGAGCTTGTACTTATGAATGATAACCCAATATGTAAATTGCTATTTTTTTCAGATGTCGTAGTTTCTCGCCAGCCGTCACCGTCGGTCCCGTCGTTGCGGGGCTTCTTCTGCTGCTGAGGAGCGTCCCCAACCTTTTTTGGCGATTGCTCACGCTTCGAGGGTATACATCTTTCGCCTCTCTTGCTACATAGGTTTATTTTGTTCTAGATCACCAAGTCAGTCACGTAACCCGAGTTAGATCCCATCCTTAAGGGTTACAAATTTATAAATATGCAGGATTGTCCATCTTTGCGTATTTATAACCGTAACACTTCTGGGTTGTCCTGTTGGACAGTCCGAGTACATGTAGATCGGGTCGTGTTCCATGTTCTACCCCTTCCTGAGACGGAATTTCGGCAGCACCTCCCCGTTGTTCTTCGGATGCACACCCTCTCGGCTTGACAAGCTCGAGACGTGTGTTCTGAAGAACAGCGGGAGGTGCTGTCGAAATTCCGTCTCGGGTGGGGTAGAACATGGGACACGACTCGATCTACACGTACTCGGGCGGGATAGGCCCTCCTATTAGAAGTGTAGGTGAACCCTTGCATGTTGTAAATATAAAATTTGGCCGTAATTAATCTTGGTGTCATTGAATAAATTAGTATTACTTGGTGCATATTAAGAAATGCGTTGTTCTTTGGATCCAATAAAGCAGAGGATGGCTGATAATGGGTGGATGTACAGTGGCCGTATCAGTAAGATTAAAAGAACAGAGGAGTGGGAATGGAAGACCAATATGTTAGTGAAGGAGTTAGCGCGTGGTTCAAAGGCATCAGGAGTTCGTCCAAGGGCCCATGCATTAATTGCAAGAATCGTGCCCGTCAGGGAAAGGATGAAATGACTAAGCATCTTTGGTTGTCTGGGTATATGCCTAACTACGTCACGAAGGTCGACTTTGCTCGGTCGAACGTGACAGAGTTGAGGTGATGCGGCAGCGAATCAATGTCAATGAGTATGATGGGGTGAGAAACTTGCTAGATGATCTCCGTGATGCTGACATTCCGGATTCGCCACCTCCACGGGAGCACAAGAATTATTAAGACATAATTGTCCCACCATAGCCTTAAGTTCTAGGGTCCCCCATAAATATCCCCCATAAAGTAACTTCAAGTCACAGACACCGGTTTCTCTCTACTCCGACATGTCCTACTCAATCCATTACGCTACGGTGATCACCTTACATGCATTCCCCAACATATGCGTGCACTCATATATTGTACATAAAGACAACCATAAAAGATAACAACACTTGTATGCAACCAATCAACGAACTATTTCACAAGTGCCATGAACAAATCACTTCTCAAACACATATGGGAGACACAATAGATCAAGGGAATAGTATATTGCACCACACATCATGTTTGCCAAGAGTTTACAGTGGGGAGATGGAGATGATCTTGCTGTAGATGTCGATGATGAACACGCCGGAGGGGGGTGGAGCCCTCCGGAGGTGATTCCGGCGGCATTTCCCCCTACGATCTTCTCCGGCGGCAGCCTTCTGACTCTCTGTTTCGTGGTTTTCTGTTTCTCTGCCGCCTCCTTTCGCGAAACGTCAGGAGACCTTTTTTATAGGCGTTTTTAGGTCAAGGCGAAGTCGGTGGACGAAAGATCGACGGCCACGGAGCTCCGAGGTGGAAACGAGATAGGCCCACGCGGCCATGTACTTTAGGCCGCGTGGGACCCTCCCATTTCCAGCCTGTTGGGCTTCTGGTCTTCAATTTAAGCCCATTGCGTTCGTCTCGAAAATTCTGAACCGTGCTCTTTGACCTTGCCCTTTTTGGAGTCCCGAAGCTCCCGGAAAGTCTGAAACACTAAAAAAGACGTTTTCTGGAAAAAACAAGGTTAATTCCAAATAAATGGGAAAACTATGAAGTATTCCAAAATCATTATAAAACATTGTTATAACCCTTATATGATGCAAATATGATTGGAATATAAGCAATTAAAGTGCAAAGTTCATGTATGCATTTTACATGCATCAGCGCCGAAGCGGCCGCGGATGCGTAGCGAAGCGGGAGTCCCCGACGAGGACATGGAGCCTAGGAGCGAGGAGGCGAAAGCCCTCATTGTTCCTCAGGGCGTTGAGTAAGTGTACTAATTTTGTAATTTTGAACATGTAATTTCATTGTGTTCATAACAATTTGGCATATGTACTAATGCTTGATTATTGTGCAGCAAATGGACATGGCCAGCACCTAAGATTTCCCGCACTCCTGGGAGCTTGCTTGGAGCTCTAATTAGGCAAAATTGGCCAGTCTTGTACACCGTCGGTCCCGACGCCGAGGCAAAGTTAGCCTATAAATGGGTGGACTATGAGGCTGCCCCAATCCCGGGCTTCGAGACAGCTGCTGACGCCGTGATCACCGGGTTTTGGGTAAGACATATTTTTCGAGTTCTGTTCATAGTTTATGACTCCACCGTGCTAACTCATGGCTCTCACAATTTTTTTATGCATGGTTGAAGAAGCATTTTCGGGTGGCGGACGAGCATAGAGACACGGCGGCTCGTGTATTGCGTGCTCATTGTGTGAGGTTGACACGGTAACAATTCTACAACCAAAAGCATACGTCCGCCAATATTTTCACGTATGAGAAGACGGGCAAGAGGGCCAAGAAGGCGGAGAATGTCAAGACGGCACAGAAGATGACGAGGGAGGAATTCCTTTCGGTAAGTAAACTGTCAAACCCCGGTAAGTTTGATGCCAAACCACTAGTTTCGATCGAAGGACGAGTTCGCTCTCACCTACTACTCATCGACCCTGGTAAGTTTGATGCCAAACCACTAGTTACCGCTTTTCCTTTGCCTCGCAAGTTGCTAACTCTTGCTCAAACATCTAGGGAACGGGATGCTCATCGGAGAACCCACACTTTGGTCGTGCTTCTCCTAGTGCCTCGCCGGATTCGCGTGAGATGGTGAGGTTTGATGCTGATCCTTCGCTTGGTGCTTCGCCGGGTTCACGTGAGATCACACCGGTACATGCCGGTGGTCCTTCTCCTGGTGCTTCACGTGGTGCTTCGACTTCTCCTGGAGCTTCGCCTTCTTCTGGTGGTTCTACTGCTGCGCCGAGCCGTTGATCGCCTGTGTTCACCCGGGGAGACATGGGGCACACCCCGTCGCCGCCGCAATAGATGTAGGGCTTGATGATCTAGACATCTAGCTATGTATAATGATGGTCCTATGTGTGTATCCACTTTGATGATATTAGCATTGTGCTTGATGATATTGCATTGGGATGATATATGAAGCTATGTGTGATCTTATTTGTGATGATATTGTCAGTATTTTATATTTTATTTTCTGCCATTTTTGCTGGAAAACGAGCTGCTGCAACCAAATTGCAAAAAAAAAAAATCTGGGACGAACCTGTGCCGACGGTATTCCCGTCGGCACAGGTGTTGCATCTGTGCCAAATGGTCAGACCTGTGCCGACGGTATTACCGTCGGCACAACCCACAGCCAGGACGTCCCAGGAGACGCCACGTTTACACCTCTGCCGCCGGTAATACCGTCGGCACAGCTGCTAAGCGAGCTCGCCCACGGTGGGGCCCACCGAACCTACGCCGACGAAATTTGTGCCGAAGGGCATTTTTTCACCGTGGGCATACCCTGTGCCGACGGGGAAAATCTGTGCCGACGGGCAAAAAACCTATGCCTACGGGCACCTACCGCCGACGACCCGACCTGTGCCGACGGGGAAGGTATCTGTGCCGACGGTAAATAACCATCGGCACAGAGGGCGCGTGCTGTAGTGCCGCCGAGCTCACCGCGCGCCCGCACGGACGCGGGAGCAGGCCGCCGTCACGGAGGTGGCCGGCATCAGTCGAGATCCACGTGGTCGACGCAGACGGTGATGCCCAAAAACAAGCTCTAGCGCAGGGAGCCTGCCCGGGTGATGGGCCGTGACCAGCGCGAGCAACACCCTCGCCTCTGCCGCAACTGCCGTGTCGGTGTCCGCGGCGAGAACGAGCCGGTAGCGGCCGGCGAGCGCCGCGGCTCTCTGGGAAGAGCGGCTGCACCAGGAGGACCAGAGGCCCCTTGTCGGCGAGCGACGACGGCGTGGTTTCCATCGGGATTGCAGCGACCGTCAGCGAGTGAGGGAATGGAATGCAAAACAGAAAAAAAAACACTGGATTGAGGAAGAAGGTGGATATGACATGTGGGTCAATGTTGTCAGCGACAGTAGAATTTTTAATTTAATTTTTTTCTCTGATAAAAATGTCCAAGGTTCATTTTAGACCGGGATTGCTAAATTCAAGGTACAAACGACAGGCATTTCGAGTTCAGGATTCAAATCGCCTGACATCTACAAGTTGAGGGTTTAAAATGGACTTTTTCCCTCTTTAATCCAGCGGCGGTGTTTGCTAGCGTTTCTCTTTTTTTTATTTTACAGGTCGTAGCGAGCTTGTTGTCATTGTCACTCTCGATCGTCAGTCGTGTTCAATGTCTTGAATCCCCATGCAAGGGGTCGTTCCTAGCAGACTTGGCCTCAATTTTATTCGTGGCGCCAACTTCCTATCCAGATCATGAAACCAGCATCCATGTATTTCTCACAAGTCACAACAATCGTCTGTTGGTAACAAACCCACCACCATACATGCATGCATCTTGCCATCCCCCTCTATGCATGGTCGTTGTCACGCACGCTGCCAGACAACGCCCTTGGCACCTCCTGTACGTGCGTGCACGCCAGCCGGGAATGTATGTCGTTTCCTCCACGTCAAAATCCATCACTCGACCAAAAGGGAATCAATACTACTCACTAGTTACTGGTTACTATACCATACCCCTCGTTCCCAAAGTAGGTTGCATATAATTTTTGGTCGAAGTCAAATTTTGCAAAATTTGACCAAATATGTACGAACATTTACAATATCATTGCATATAATCTGAAAATATATTTCATGCTGATTCTAATCATATTAATTTTGTATTATAATCTTTATATTTTATCAATATGTTTGGTCAAACTCTGTAAAAAAATTATACGCAACATATTTTGGGCAGGAGGGAGTACTACCCCGATCCTACTTCCCAGCTGTCCAAACTGAACGATGCGCACTAACATCACATATCTAAAGTGAGCAATTGAGCATCAAGTGCGACAATTAGTGTTATGTTATGCCTGATAGTTTACAAAAAATATAAATGTCTATAGCTCACAAACTTAGTAAAATAAGACCAGCAAGCAAAATGCTGCTTGAATACTAAGTAGGGGGTGTGATTTGGCACCCGGTATTTAAAATGCATTTTGAACCAATTTCGAAATATCAAAAAAATTAAAGGAAAAAATGTCCGCGCATAGATGTTAACATCCGGTGTGTTCAAGAAGTTGTTTCGAGAAAATCAATTTTTTTTTTGTGCGCTATGTAACAAAGACAAGTTTTGGTGTTAAAAATAATCGTTTTCACGAAACTTTTTTTTTCTTACGAAATTTCTTGCGCACCTTCAGAATCTTGCTGTGTGAATTTTTTCAGATTTTTTTGAAGCAAAAAAGTACGATTTTCAAAAAATTCAAAAAAAGGCAGCAGTGTGCCCGAGAGCCAAACGTCATCCGCACTCATATCTGTGAGAGTAAACACCGAATTCTCCCGAGTAGCTAACACCACAGTGCCACTGCCATTGTTGGCCGGCCACTTTCTTACCCAATAAGGGACGCCGGCGCGCGGCCTTGTGATCGATGCGTCCGTCTATAGGTTGCAGGAGCGCAGTCAGAGATTAGGTCGGTAGATGCATGGGCGCTGAATCGATCCGATCCATCAGCTTTTGGCTAGTCGGCTCCCAGCTAACCTGGGGCCGGCACCATGTCCTGTGCGCCGTACGCGCGCGCTCGGCGGCCCGTGCCGATGCATGATGGATCGGAGCGCGCGGTCGCTTTCCTCAAAAGGGTGGGATCACACTGAATGTCTGATGGCTGGCCCCTGCGCCGCTGGTGGTGCGCGAATAGGAGATTTGGAGAGAGGGAGGAGGGGGGACGCCGAGGTGGAGGCTGCGCCCCGCGACGCGTGCTGGCACGGCGAGCTCCCGTGCGCACGGCCCCGGGCGACGACGGGGCCGCGTCCCATGTGCCCACGATGGAGAGAGGTTCGTCCACCAGTCGGCTCCGAGGCGTTGCCCACTTTGGCTAATTGCGCCTCGTGCCTTTCTTATCTGTACTCTTTTAATGAAAAAAGTCCATTTTGAATTCTGAACTCGTAGTGGTAGGGCGATTTGAATCCTGAACTCGAAATTCTTGTCGTTTGTACCCTAAACTTAGCAATCCCGGTCTAAAATGAACCCTAGGACTGTTTGACACACCGGGAAATAGAAAACCCCGGCCAGGAATAACCACAGTCTCACTGACTGGACAGGCCCATATGTCATATTCATCTCTATCCCCAATTCAGCTCCCTATCTCTAAAATCCACTGATGTAGCTGGCCACCGGTGAGGCCCCCAACAGCCCGAAGCTCCCCGCCAAGCTTGTCGTGCGTCCTGCATGGACGCAGGAGCGGGTCGCCGTCATAGAGGTGGTCAGCAACCCGAAGGTCCCCGCCGAGCTCACCGCGCGCCCCGCACGGACGCGGGAGCAGGCCGCCGTCGCGGAGGTGGCCGACATCAGTCGAGATCCACGTGGTCGACGCCGACGGTGGTGCCCAAAAACAAGCTCTAGCGCAGGGAGCCTGCCCAGGTGCTGGGCCGTGACTGGCGCGAGCAACACCCTCGCCTCTGCCGCAACTGCCGTGTCAGTGTCCGCGGCGAGAACGAGCCGGTAGCGGCCGGCGAGCGCCGCGGCTCTCTGGGAAGAGCGGCTGCACTAGGAGGACCAGAGGCCCCTTGTCGGCGAGCGACGACGGCGTGGTTTCCATCGGGATTGCAGCGATCGTCAGCGAGTGAGGGAATGGAATGCAAAACAGAAAAAAAACACTGGATTGAGGAAGAAGGTGGATATGACATGTGGGTCAATGTTGTCAGCGACAGTAGAATTTTTAATTTTTTTTTCTCTGATAAAAATGTCCAAGGTTCATTTTAGACCGGGATTGCTAAATTCAAGGTACAAACAACAGACATTTCGAGTTCAGGATTCAAATCGCCTGACATCTACAAGTTGAGGGTTTAAAATGGACTTTTTTCCTCTTTAATCCAGCAGCGGTGTTTGCTAGCGTTTCTCTTTTTTTATTTTACAAGTCGTAGCGAGCTTGTTGTCATTGTCACTCTCGATTGTCAGTCGTGTTCAATGTCTTGAATCCCCGTGCAAGGGGTCGTTCCTAGCAGACTTGGCCTCAATTTTATTCGTGGCGCCAACTTCCTATCCAGATCATGAAACCAGCATCCATGTATTTCTCACAAGTCACAACAATCGTCTGTTGGTAACAAACCCACCACCATACATGCATGCATCTTGCCATCCCCCTCTATGCATGGTCGTTGTCACGCACGCTGCCAGACAACGCCCTTGGCACCTCCTGTACGTGCGTGCACGCTAGTCGGGAATGTATGTCCTCTCCTCCACGTCAAAATCCGTCACTCGACCAAAAGGGAATCAATACTACTCACTAGTTACTGGTTACTATACCATACCCCTCCTTCCCAAAGTAGGAGCGGGTCGCCGTCGTGGAGGTGGTCAGCAACCCGAAGGTCCCCGCACTACAGAAGAGCTCATCTGTGCCGACGGCCAAAACCTGTGCCGACGGTTTTTTATCGGGGCCGTCGGCACAGGTGTCTACGAGGCCACCCCACGAAGCTGCCCGTCGGCACAGATATCCCCGTCGGCACTGACACCCTGTCCCGACGGTCACCGTCGACAAAAATCGAGCCGTCGGCACAGGTTCCCGTGAAAGAAAAGCTGACATCGACGCGAACCTATGCCGACGGTTGTACCGTCGGCACAGGTTCCTTTTTCTTTTTCTTTTTCCTCGTGCATCTGTACAAATCTGTGCCGACGGTAAAACCGTCGGCACAGGTTCCCTATTTTTTTTACTTCCTATTTTCTTCATTTTTAATGTTCTGTAAATTAAGTTTAATATGTTTAAAAAATATTCATTTTTATGTATATAGATACACCGAATAGCTATATGTATATAGTTTCGCTGAAAATAGTCATCATGTTTTTTACCCTAATCTTCATTTTTATGTATCTAATTATTACTCTCAATTAAGTTTAATATGTTTTTATTCATTTCTATATGTATATAGCTATGCCAAATAGCGGTCTCCACCCACATAAAATAACGTCGCGAATCTTGTCTCTCGGAAGTATTGTATGCGAATCTTGTCTCTCTTGCAATCTTGTGTCGATTTGTGATAAAAGTTGGTTTCTCATGTTCGTATGGCCTAACCTAACACAACCAAGCAAAAAAGTCGACTGGGCTACCCCCTTTCGACGCACGTCTATGGGGGTAGACGGAAACGTTAGGGTTTTTCCAGCGGATTCAGGGTTTCGCCGAAGCGGAGCCCCGGAGCGTCGGAACCCGACCCAAACCTAGGTTGTGCCATACCATATGTATACAAGTGTGTTGTGTGTTTCAAATGTCCAACAATCTACTCCTAGGTGTGACCGACATCACCGGCTTCACTTTCTCTCTACTAAGTGTGTGGACTTATAGCTGAAAACTCCGTTTCGGGCGAAACGGGGGCAATCTTGTGTCGATTTGTGATAAAAGTTGGTTTCTCATGTTCGTATGGCCTAACCTAACACAACCAAGCAAAAAACTCCACTGGGCTACCCCCTTTCGACGCACGTCTATGGGGTAGACGGAAACGTTAGGGGTTTTCCAGCAGATTCAGGGTTTCGCCGAAGCGGGGCCCCGGAGCGTCGGAACCCGACCCAAACCTAGGTTGTGCCATATCATATGTATACAAGTGTGTTGTGTGTTTCAAATGTCCAAGAATCTACTCCTAGGTGTGACCGACATCACCGGCTTCACTTTCTCTCTACTAAGTGTGTGGACTTATAGCTGAAAACTCCCGTTTCGGGCGAAACGGGGGCAATCTTGTGTCGATTTGTGATAAAAGTTGGTTTCTCATGTTCGTATGGCCTAACCTAACACAACCAAGCAAAAAAGTCCACTGGGCTACCCCCTTTCGACGCATGTCTATGGGGGTAGACGGAAACGTTAGGGTTTTTCCAGCGGATTCAGGGTTTCGTCGAAGCGGGTCCCCGGAGCGTCGGAACCCGACCCAAACCTAGGTTGTGCCATACCATATGTATACAAGTGTGTTGTGTGTTTCAAATGTCCAAGAATCTACTCCTAGGTGTGACCGACATCACCGGCTTCACTTTCTCTCTACTAAGTGTGTGGACTTGTAGCTGAAAACTCCCGTTTCGGGCGAAACGGGGGCAATCTTGTGTCGATTTGTGATAAAAGTTGGTTTCTCATATTCGTATGGCCTAACCTAACACACAACCAAAAAAGTCCACTGGGCTACCCCCTTTCGACGCACGTCTATGGGGGTAGACGGAAACGTTAGGGTTTTTCCAGCAGATTCAGGGTTTCGCCGAAGCGGGGCCCCGGAGCGTCGGAACCCGACCCACACCTAGGTTGTGCCATACCATATGTATACAGGTGTGTTGTGTGTTTCAAATGTCCAAGAATCTACTCCTATGTGTGACCGACATCACCGGCTTCACTTTCTCTCTACTAAGTGTGTGGACTTATAGCTGAAAACTCCCGTTTCGCGAAACGGGGGCAATCTTGTGTCGATTTGTGATAAAAGTTGGTTTCTCATGTTCGTATGGCCTAACCTAACACAACCAAGCAAAAAAGTCCACTGGGCTACCCCCTTTCGACGCACGTCTATGGGGGTAGACGGAAACGTTAGGGTTTTTCCAGCAGATTCAGGGTTTCGCCGAAGCGGGGCCCCGGAGCGTCGGAACCCGACCCACACCTAGGTTGTGCCATACCATATGTATACAGGTGTGTTGTGTGTTTCAAATGTCCAAGAATCTACTCCTATGTGTGACCGACATCACCGGCTTCACTTTCTCTCTACTAAGTGTGTGGACTTATAGCTGAAAACTCCCGTTTCCGCGAAACGGGGGCAATCTTGTGTCGATTTGTGATAAAAGTTGGTTTCTCATGTTCGTATGGCCTAACCTAACACAACCAAGCAAAAAAGTCCACTGGGCTACCCCCTTTCGATGCACGTCTATGGGGGTAGACGAAAACGTTAGGGTTTTTCCAGCGGATTCAGGGTTTCGCCGAAGCGGGGCCCCGGAGCGTCGGAACCCGACCCAAACCTAGGTTGTGCCATACCATATGTATACAAGTGTGTTGTGTGTTTCAAATGTCCAAGAATCTACTCCTAGGTGTGACCGACATCACCGGCTTCACTTTCTCTCTACTAAGTGTGTGGACTTATTGCTGAAAACTCCCGTTTCGGGCGAAACGGGGGCAATCTTGTGTCGATTTGTGATAAAAGTTGGTTTCTCATGTTCGTATGGCCTAACCTAACAGAACCAAGCAAAAAAGTCCACTGGGCTACCCCCTTTCGACGCACGTCTATGGGGGTAGACGGAAACGTTAGGGTTTTTCCAGCGGATTCAGGGTTTCGCCGAAGCGGGGCCCCGGAGCGTCGGAACCCGACCCAAACCTAGGTTGTGCCATACCATATGTATACAAGTGTGTTGTGTGTTTCAAATGTCCAAGAATCTACTCCTAGGTGTGACCGACATCACCGGCTTCACTTTCTCTCTACTAAGTGTGTGGACTTATAGCTGAAAACTCCCGTTTCGGGCGAAACGGGGGCAATCTTGTGTCGATTTGTGATAAAAGTTGGTTTCTCATGTTCGTATGGCTAAACTAACACAACCAAGCAAAAAAGTCCACTGGGCTACCCCCTTTCGACGCACGTCTATGGGGGTAGACGGAAACGTTAGGGTTTTTTTCCAGCGGATTCAGGGTTTCGCCGAAGCGGGGCCCCGGAGCGTCGGAACCCGACCCAAACCTAGGTTGTGCTATACCATATGTATACAGGTGTGTTGTGTGTTTCAAATGTCCAAGAATCTACTCCTAGGTGTGACCGACATCACCGGCTTCACTTTCTCTCAACTAAGTCTGTGGACTTATAGCTGAAAACTCCCGTTTCGGGCGAAACGGGGGCAATCTTGTGTCGATTTGTGATAAAAGTTGGTTTCTCATGTTCGTATGGCCTAACCTAACACAACCAAGCAAAAAAGTCCACTGGGCTACCCCCTTTCGACGCACGTCTATGGGGGTAGACGGAAACGTTAGGGTTTTTCTAGCGGATTCAGGGTTTCGCCGAAGCGGGGCCCCGGAGCGTCGGAACCCCACCCAAACGTAGGTTGTGCCATACCATATGTATACAAGTGTGTTGTGTGTTTCAAATGTCCAAGAATCTACTCTGTTGTGTGACTGACATCACCGGCTTCACTTTCTATCAACTAAGTTTGTGGACTTATAGCTGAAAACTCCCGTTTCGGGCGAAACGGGGCAATCTTGTGTCGATTTGTGATAAAAGTTGGTTTCTCATGTTCGTATGTCCTAACCTAACACAACCAAGCAAAAAAGTCCACTGGGCTACCCCCTTTCGACGCACGTCTATGGGGGTAGACAGAAACGTTAGGGTTTTTCCATCGGATTCAGGGTTTCGCCGAAGCGGGGCCCCGGAGCGTCGAAACCCGACCCAAACCTAGGTTGTGCCATACCATATGTATGCAAGTGTGTTGTGTGTTTCAAATGTCCAAGACTCTACTCCTAGGTGTGACCGACATCACCGGCTTCACTTTCTCTCTACTAAGTGTGTGGACTTATAGCTGAAAACTCCCGTTTCGGGCGAAACGGGGGCAATCTTGTGTCGATTTGTGATAAAAGTTGGTTTCTCATGTTCGTATGGCCTAACCTAACACAACCAAGCAAAAAAGTCCACTGGGCTACCCCCTTTCGACGCACGTCTATGGGGGTAGACGGAAACGTTAGGGTTTTCCAGCGGATTCTGGGTTTCGCCGAAGCGGGGCCCCGGAGCATCGGAACCCGACCCAAACCTAGGTTGTGCCATACCATATGTATACAAGTGTGTTGTGTGTTTCAAATGTCCAAGAATCTACTCCTAGGTGTGACCGACATCACCGGTTTCACTTTCTCTCTACTAAGTGTGTGGACTTATAGCTGAAAACTTCTGTTTCGGCCGAAACGGGGGCAATCTTGTGTCGATTTGTGATAAAAGTTGGTTTCTCATGTTCGTATGGCCTAACCTAACACAACCAAAGCAAAAAAAGTCCACTGGGCTACCCCTTTCGACGCACGTCTATGGGGGTAGACGGAAACGTTAGGGTTTTTCTAGCGGATTCAGGGTTTCGCCGAAGCGGGGCCCCGGAGCGTCGGAACTCGACCCAAACCTAGGTTGTGCCATACCATATGTATACAAGTGTGTTGTGTGTTTCAAATGTCCAAGAATCTACTCTGTTGTGTGACTGACATCACCGGCTTCACTTTCTATCTACTAAGTTTGTGGACTTATAGCTGAAAACTCCCGTTTCGGGCGAAACGGGGGCAATCTTGTGTCGATTTGTGATAAAAGTTGGTTTCTCATGTTCGTATGGCCTAACCTAACACAACCAAGCAAAAAAGTCCACTGGGCTACCCCCTTTCGACGCACGTCTATGGGGGTAGACGGAAACGTTAGGGTTTTTCTAGCGGATTCAGGGTTTCGCCGAAGCGGGGCCCGGAGCGTCGGATCCCCACCCAAACGTAGGTTGTGCCATACCATATGTATACAAGTGTGTTGTGTGTTTCAAATGTCCAAGAATCTACTCCTAGGTGTGACCGACATCACCGGCTTCACTTTCTCTCTACTAAGTGTGTGCACTTATAGCTGAAAACTCCCGTTTCGGGCGAAACGGGGGCAATCTAGTGACAACTTGTGATAAAAGTTGGTTTCTCATGTTCATATGGCCTAAGCTAACACAACCAAGCAAAAAAGTCCACTGGGCTACCCCCTTTCGACGCACGTCTATGGGGGTAGACGGAAACGTTAGGGTTTTTCCAGCGGATTCAGGATTTCGCCGAAGCGGGGCCACGGAGCGTTGGAACCCAACCAAAGTTGGTTTGCTTTGTTCCCATGGCCTAACATAACACAAACAAGCTAAAAATTCCACTGGCCTACCCCCTTTCGACACCGGTCTAGGGGTAGACGGGAAGTTTGACTTTTTACCAACGGGTCTAGGGTTTCGCTTAGATATAAAATAATTTCATGAATATAATGTAAATAAATCATATAAACTTAATTATTATTTGTTTTCATGAATAATTAACTTAGTAAACAATATTTGTTTCCCTTTAAAAATATAATCTAAAAAAAGAAAAAAAAATCGAACTCTATGCCGAAGGTAAAACCGTCGGCACAGGTCCTTCTAGGTTAAAATAAGAAAAAAATAGAACTTTGTGCCGACGGTAAAACCGTCGGCACAGGTCTTTGTAGGTTATGTGGTTTGGGCCCGCGCGGGGGCTCATCTTCCCCAAAATTCCCCACCCGCGCTGCTCCTACCCACGCCGTCTCCGCCGCCAGCCCACTGCGCCACCGCGCCGCCCCCTCCCCACCCCACCCCACCCCACAGCGCCGCCGCGCCCCACCCCACCCCACAGCGCCGCCGCGCCGCCCCCTCCCCACCCCACCCCGCAGCGCCGTAATCCGCCAGCGTCCGAGCTCGCCTACGTCACCCCCTCCGATATCCCCGGCCGCGGTCTCCTCCGAGCTCGCCAACCTCACCCCGGAAGCCCGCGCCCAACTCGCCGGACTCTTCCCGGTGTACCTTCCCTCCTCCGAGCTCGCCAGTCCTCCCCGCAGCGGCTCTGCCCAGCTCAAGGTGAGAAAGGCTCGATCTACCCATTTTTTTCAGCCATGCTATGCCAAAAACAATTACATGTGTATGCCTGATTTTGCTGTGCACTAGATGAAAACTAGCTAGTTCCTAAATCTGTTAATTAGTTCCTAGATGAAAACTAGAATACATTACTATCATGTGTTACCAAATGGGGGAAATAGTTGACTAGCTTTTATTCCATTTTATTGGTACTGCTATCTAGCAGTCCAAAATCAGTGCTAGCTTGGATTAGAAAAGATGATTCTGTATATCATATACTTGAGCTAGCTTTTATTCCATGACTAGCTTTTTGCATTGACTTGAGCAGAAACATTGGTTAGTAGAATTTGTAAAAATTGTCATGTAAATAGTTATTTGTAAAATTGCCATGTAAATTGCTATTTGTAAAATCACCGGGAGCTTGTACTTATGAATGATAACCCAATATGTAAATTGCTATTTTTTTCAGATGTCGTAGTTTCTCGCCAGCCGTCACCGTCGGTCCCGTCGTTGCGGGGCTTCTTCTGCTGCTGAGGAGCGTCCCCGACCTTTTTTGGCGATTGCTCACGCTTCGAGGGTATACATCTTTCGCCTCTCTTGCTACATAGGTTTATTTTGTTCTAGATCACCAAGTCAGTCACGTAACCCGAGTTAGATCCCATCCTTAAGGGTTACAAATTTATAAATATGCAGGATTGTCCATCTTTGCATATTTATAACCGTAACACTTCTGGGTTGTCCTGTTGGACATTCCGAGTACGTGTAGATCGGGTCGTGTTCCATGTTCTACCCCTTCCTGAGACGGAATTTCGGCAGCACCTCCCCATTGTTCTTCGGATGCACACCCTCTCGGCTTGACAAGCTCGAGACGTGTATTCTGAAGAACAGCGGGGAGGTGCTGTCGAAATTCCGTCTCGGGTCGGGGTAGAACATGGGACACGACTCGATCTACACGTACTCGGGCGGGATAGGCCCTCCTATTAGAAGTGTAGGTGAACCCTTGCATGTTGTAAATATAAAATTTGGCCGTAATTAATCTTGGTGTCATTGAATAAATTATTATTACTTGGTGCATATTAAGAAATGCGTTGTTCTTTGGATCCAATAAAGCAGAGGATGGCTGATAATGGGTGGATGTACAGTGGCCGTATCAGTAAGATTAAAAGAACAGAGGAGTGGGAATGGAAGACCAATATGTTAGTGAAGGAGTTAGCGCGTGGTTCAAAGGCATCAGGAGTTCGTCCAAGGTGCCCATGCATTAATTGCAAGAATCGTGCCCGTCAGGGAAAGGATGAAATGACTAAGCATCTTTGGTTGTCTGGGTATATGCCTAACTACGTCACGAAGGTCGACTTTGCTCAGGTCGAACGTGACAGAGTTGAGGTGATGCGGCAGCGGATCAATGTCAATGAGTATGATGGGGTGAGAAACTTGCTAGATGATCTCCGTGATGCTGACATACCGGATTCGCCACCTCCACGGAGGAACAGGAGTAACGGAGGAACCGGGTGAACCGGAGGAACCGGGTGAACCGGAGCCAACCGCGAAGGCTTTCCTTGATATGATGGCCTCGGCTAAGAAGCCTCTATACGAGGGTGCAAACATTTCTCAGCTCGATGCCATAGCTCAAATACTAAGTGACAAGTGCCAGTACTCACCACCCGTGCAGGCTTTGAAGCCAATCTGAAAACATTTGGTAACATGTTGCCCGAAGGGCATTGTCTGCCAAAGTCCATGCACGAAACGAGGAAACTATTGGGATCGCTTAGCATGGATTATGAAAAGATAGATTGTTGTCCAAAAGGTTGCCTTCTGTTCTGGAAACAGTATGCGGATGACAAGTACTGTAGTCTTTGTGGGGCCTCTAGGTATCATGAGAAAACGGAGCCCGATGGTCAGAAGACGCAGGGAAAAGTGCTGTGAAGATTCTTCGGTACCTCCCATTCATAAAAAGAATCCAGGGCTTTACTTTTCTGAGGAGACTGCCACGCAGATGACTTGGCACAAGAAGGGGAAGAGATACGCCGACGAGTTTGGACGGAAAAAGATGGGACATCCATCTGATGGTAAGGCATGGGAGAATTTTGATGAGAAACAACCCGATAAGGCAGCAGATGCTCGGAATGTCAGAATTGCGATAGCAACTGATGGATTCAATCCATATGGTATGTCGAGTCACTCATACAGCTGCTGGCCCATGTTTGTTATTCCGCTCAATCTCCCTCCCGGGGTCCTAATGCAAAGGAAGTTCATGTTTATGTCGCTGATCATTCCAGGGCCCGAATACCCGGGGAAGAATTTGAGTGTCTACATGCAACCGCTTGTGGATGATTTGCACCACTCATGGCACAATGGGACGTGGACATACGACCGAGCATCAAAGAAAAACTTCTTGATGAGAATTTGGTACCACTATTCCATGCACGACCTACCCGGGTATGCCCTATTCTGCGGATGGTGTACAGCTGGTAAGTGGCCATGCCCAGTGTGCAGAAACCGACTTGAGTTCACTTGGCTAAAGTCAGGTCGCAAGTATGTCGCGTTTGACAAGCATCGACCGTTCCTCAAAAGAAGGCATCCTTACCGAGAAGACATAAAAAACTTCACGAAGGGCAAAGTCGCGTGAAGAAAAAGAGATACCGAAGTTCGATGGTGCAACTGTTGATGCCGAGCTACGTGCTCTCGTGCCTGCTCAGGTACCTGGCCCAAAATTTGTGGGATATGGTGTAACGCACAACTGGACTCACGTGGCAGGCTTAACGCAGCTAGAGTATTACAAGGACCTCGAACTTCCCCATAACATCGATGTGATGCACACCGAAAAGAATGTTGGAGAGATGCTCTTTCACACAGTCCTGAACATTCCTGGGAAGTCAAAGGACAATGTCAAGGCTAGAGTTGATGTTGAGAATCTCTGTGATAGGGAGAGATTACACATGCAGCCTCCTGATCGCCGTCGAAAAAAATTGGTTCAAGCCGAATGCACCCTACTGCCTTGATAATATCCAAAAGAAGGAGACATTCAAGTGGCTCAAACACGACGTGATGTTCCCTGATGGTTATTGTTCCAATATAAGTAATGGAGTCAATCTTGTAAAGGGAAATGTCACTGGGCTCAAGAGTCACGACTATCATATATGGATTGAGCGGTTGATGCCGGTGATGGTTCGAGGGTATCTCCCCGATCGTATCTGGCGAGTGCTTGCGGAGTTGAGCCATTTCTTCCGCACGCTCTGTGCGAAGCAGATATGTCCCGTGATTATTGGGAAGCTGCGTGATCTTGTGCCGGAGTTGCTATGCAATTTAGAGAAGATCTTTCCGCCAGGCTTCTTTGTTCCGATGGCACATCTCGTTGTGCATCTCGCGAACGAGGCACTCTTGGGTGGACCGGTGCAGTTTCGTTGGCAGTTTTGTATTGAGAGAGAGTTCAAGTATATTCGAAACATGACTGGAAACAAAAATAGGATTGAAGCATGCATAGCTGAGGCAACAATACTTCGGGAGATGGCAGACGCCGTGACAATGTACTATCCCGATGAAGTATCCACTATGCATAACCCGGTCTCTCGGTACAATGTCGACGAGCCCAAGCATGACCCCAAGCTCCTCCTCTTCCAATGTCCCGGTGGCAAGGCCGGTGGTGGTGTAAAATGGCAGTTGACCAAGGAAGAGAAGGATTGCATAATGCTCTATGTGCTTATGAACATGACGGAAGTAGTCGGTTTCATTAGGTAAAATGGTGAACAAATTACTTTGCAACTAGTAACTCGGTTTCGGTCTAATACCTATTTTCTCCTTTTAGCCAATTCCAAGATGAACAGTGGTCGGGAATGGCGGATCCCTCTCCGCGGAGCTGGACACTCTTCTGAAAAAGGGTGCTCACGGAGGAAAAAAAATTGTGTCTTGGTTCATGGAAAAAGTAATTTCGAACATGTCCCTCTTGCTTGCAATCTGTGACTTGTCCCTCTTATTACACGTAACTAATGCACAAAACAATTTGAACCGTACTTGTAGGGAGCTGATCGCAACGTTGAGATGACGGATGAGTTGAGATGTGTTTCCCAAGGTTTTAACCGTACCGTCATGAAGTATGAGAAGTATGATGTGAATGGGTTCCGCTTCCATACAGAGTATCACCAGAATAGTCGGCCGAATGCAAAAACTGTAAATACTGGGGTCTTCACCAAAGGATCCAGAGGAGCCGATGGAGCCGATTACGTAGATTACTACGGAAGGTTAGAAAAGGTATACGAGCTGAAGTTCAATCGTACGAACATAGAACTCAAGCTCGTTAAGTCGAAGCTCGTTGTGTTCCAGTGCCATTGGTTCGACACACGCACTGGACCACACGGTGGACAGAGAAGTGACCCTTCCATTGGGTTAGTTGAAGTTAAGCCTTCAACCACCTATAGCGGAGCCGATGTCTTTGTTGTGGCTCACCAAGCCAAGCAAGTTTATTATTTGCCCTACCCATGCCAGAAAGAGAACCTCAAGGGCTGGGAAGTCGTGTTCCGGGTATCGCCACATGGTAAGCTACCCATGCCCCTGCCGACGATTACAACAACATTGACCCTAAAACATACGAGGGAATTTTCTATCAAGAGCAAGAGGACTTCGGGGACTTTGCCTTACAAACGGGTGGTCTTGAGGACCTCGAGAACGATGCACACACTCGTGGTGAGTCAGTGGTGGATCTGAAGGACATAAATATGCTCTCGAAGTTACAGGCGGACAATGCCGCCGATGACGAGCCTCCACCGTGCGATGAGCCTCCAACCTACTACACACGTGATAGTGATAGTGATAGTGAGAATGAGAACCAACTAAATTATGAGAGTGATTATTCGGGGTGAGCGTCTTTTATGTCTCTATGCTTAGTATTTATTTTTCAACATGATTCTTAATTGCATTACATCTTTATGCTTGGTGTCTACATGTTATTATGTCTTTATGCTTTAGTATTTATTTTTCAACATGCTTCGTCATTGCATTACGTCTTTATGCTTACTGTCTACATTTTATTATGTCTTTATGCTTACTTGTTTTCCTTTCTCAATGCAGGTGATTGAACAATATGAGCCAAGGCAAGCAAAACTCCTCGTCCCTGCTTAGTAAGATTAGAAAGATGACGGTACGGAAGCCTGGAGTTACACGGAGTGGACGACCTTCCACCTTGCGTTACGCCGTGGACGAGGGTGCGCGAGTAGGATGAGGTGGAGGACGAGGTGGAGGACGAGGTGGAATAGACGTGGCGGAGGACGAGGTGGAGTTGCCCTCCGCTTCTGGCGACGTGGCTTCCCAGTCTAGACACGAGGTGGAGGACGAGGCGGAGACCGAGGGGGAGGACGAGGTGGAGGACGAGGTGGAGCTGACGCCTGATAATCCCCAAGAGCAAGGAATCACTGTAGCACAATTCGATAAGTATTTGAGTGTCGAACCCACGAGGAGCTGAAGGTAAACTATCTATTCTCTAAAGCCCTATAACCCTCTTATATGGCCTTTTATGCAAAGCAATAAATATGAAAGGATCTAACTAATGGAAGCAAGTGACGTGGAATGGATTTATCTAGTAGCAAGTTTCTCAAGCAAGTTTCAGACACAGGTTTCTTAGAGCAAGTTTCTCTCAGCAGTTTTCTCAAGCAAGTTTCTCAAGCAGCAAGTATCAAATATCTCAAGTAGCAAATATCTCAAGGGAGCAAATGTTCTAGCAATTGTTATTTCATTCGCGTGGTTGTCACAATTAGTGAAGCACATGTTTCAGTCTTAGTTGTTTCTTTTAGGTGGGAGCCATAAATAGGTGTAGCCAAGTAAATGAGCAATAACACAACTCTTATGATGGATCTCATGGCCAAATAAATGTGCAGCACAAGAATTATTAAGACATAATTGTCCCACCATAGCCTTAAGTTCTAGGGTCCCCCATATATATCCCCCATAAAGTAACTTCAAGTCTCAGACACCGGTTTCTCTCTACTCCGACATGTCCTACTCAATCCATTACGCTACGGTGATCACCTTACATGCATTCCCCAACATATGCGTGCACTCATATATTGTACATAAAGACAATCATAAAAGATAACAACACTTGTATGCAACCAATCAACGAACTATTTCACAAGTGCCATGAACAAATCACTTCTCAAACACAGATGGGAGACACAATAGATCAAGGGAATAGTATATTGCACCACACTCATGTTTGCCAAGAGTTTACAGTGGGGAGATGGAGATGATCTTGCTGTAGATGTCGATGATGAACACGCCGGAGGGGGGTGGAGCCCTCCGGAGGTGATTCCGGCGGCGTTTCCCCCCTCCGATCTTCTCCGGCGGCAGCCTTCTGACTCTCTGTTTCGTGGTTTTCTGTTTCTCCGCCGCCTCCTTTCGCGAAACGCCAGGAGACCTTTTTTATAGGCGTTTTTAGGTCAAGACGAAGTCGGTGGACGAAAGATCGACGGCCACGGAGCTCCGAGGTGGAAACGAGATAGGCCCACGCGGCCATGTACTTTAGGCCGCGTGGGACCCTCCCATTTCCAGCCTGTTGGGCTTCTGGTCTTCAATTTAAGCCCATTGCGTTCGTCTCGAAAATTCTGAACCGTGCTCTTTGACCTTGCCCTTTTTGGAGTCCCGAAGCTCCCGGAAAGTCTGAAACACTAAAAAAGACGTTTTCTGGAAAAACAGGGTTAATTCCAAATAAATGGGAAAACTATGAAGTATTCCCAAAATCATTATAAAACATTGATATAACCCTTATATGATGCAAATATGATTGGAATATAAGCAATTAAAGTGCAAAGTTCATGTATGCATTTTACATGCATCAACATCCCCAAGCTTAATCCATGCTCGTCCTCGAGTATGAAGATGATAAAACTAACATGGACTTTGCAATTTAATACTTAACAATGAATATCAAAGATGATTACTATTGCTACATATAGTCAAATGATTCATTCTTCAAAGGAGTAGCAATATGCAAATAGTTTATGAAGTGATATCAAGTATTCAAGACAAGGATGTTCATTGATAGTTCACAAAGTGTAACATAACAGAAGTAATATGGAACACATGTATGCATAATGATAAGTAGAACATCCTACAATGGTCATAGAGTGTGATGAAATCTGAATATGATAGGTGTACACTTTGGAAAGATGTATAGTGAGTAGAGGTAAAGCATGCATAAGTTTCATCCAACTTCCAAACTCTTCTACTTAAGTTAATGATTGCAATGGTATTCATTGGTGTCAAGCTCTCATTGCCCCTATCATAGCATCTTGAATGATTAAGTTAAAGTGAAAGCAAATATGAGTAGTGTGCTTGACAAAGTAAAGGTTGGATGTCTCATGCCCCTTGAATACAAGTACCTACACCATGATTACTCAACTTAGGAAACAAAGCAAGTTCAAGTTATATATCATTGTAAGTAATAATAGTATCATCAAGAGCGTCAACTGGGGTACCTCTTGTCCCAGGATATGGAACAAGCCCATATCAAAATGACAAGACAAACAAACAAGATGAAAAACCTCAACACCCTTTTTATTTACCATTGGAATAGCTTTTTATTGTAAGGTGCGTCATAGATAATTCACCATAGCATGTAAGTAAATTTCCACCATGAATAATGCATGGCTTAGATTAGCGGCCCAGGCGTCTCTCTAACCATTTATACAAACTCATTTAAACTTCTTCATTTCCACCTCATTTCACCATGATAGGCATCCATAAACAAAAGTACATGATATCAACTAAATGAGATGAAGGAGCATGTTGAAAGCTTTGCATGTGACAGCACATATGGGCTAACTCCCAACCTCGAACATTTATCAAGCCACTAGCATCATAATCTTAATCACAATGGGTCATGTTTTATTTATTGCAATGATAGTAAAATGTGCATCAAGTTCGTGAGAGCTATATAACCAACTTTTCCCATGGCAATCAATAACATAATCATTTTCATTCAGAGGTATAGATAACACAAATATCATGATGAACATACTCGGAATAGCATATAGCTAGTAGGTAGATATGGTGGACTCACTGGAATAACTTTGGTTGAAGGTGTTGGAAACAAGTTTTTGCTTGTTGGAGTTTTTGGGCTAGCAAAAGGGAGAAAGTTGACCATCTAGATGCATGCATGAGTGTCCATAGAACTAACTAATCCATGTTAAACAAAGTGAAATAACTTTCAGCATCAAAACATGAATAAGTGATAACTCTTGATAAAGCATTTACATATTATTACTCATTAATAAGCTCATGAATCATGCAACTATATGTATCATTAAAAATCAACTCAAACATCCCTTTTCCCATCATGATAATAGCATCCATCATATTTCAACCCATATTTCCAGTAGCTCTCTCATATATAATTGATAGTGTGGTGGTCTCTCAAGACTCAAACAAAAACAAAAACGACGCTCCAAGTTTATGCGATAAAGTGTTTTGATCGAAAAACAGAAGTTGGACGTGTGCAAACCGAGAGTGTGTAGGTCCAGCGGGGTTGTCTTCACATCCCCAAGCTTATGGTCTTCACCATCCTTGGATAGCTCTTGGTGCATCTCCTCCAATCCCTGTGAAAAAACTTCAAAACACCGTTTCTCCCATTTCTTTTCTGTGGGGTGCATTAATAGTGATAAACAAATAGGTTTCTTGCTGCATATAATCCTTGAACAAAAATTCATATGAGATGTCCAGAGAGTGTATAATGTTGTATGCCTACTCATAAACTCAATTGGATCAAAAAGATTCAACTTAAAAGCTCAAAGCATGCATCAAACAAAATGGGACAGAATCTGTCCAGAAAAACAGCAGCAGCAAAACGTATTTTTCTACCCTACCAAACTTTCTCGAAAAATTCCGAAAAAATTCATGCATACAGAGGATGAAAAGTTGCAACTACAGTTCAAATATGAGCTCATTCGGAGTTACAGAATAAGAATTAAAAATCATACCGTGCACAGATTCGTGCAGGAATAAAATCTCCGAACTCAAATAGCAACTTTTCAAGACCAACATGGGTAAAACTTGGCACTTTATTAAAAACTCCTGAACTAAACTAGACACAAATCTCTTGTTACAGCAAGAGGACACAAAGAAAAATCACACACAAAAATAACCGGGTTGCCTCCCGCAAAGCGCTTTCTTTATAGCCATATAGCTAGGCTTACTTACTTGGTATCAAGATGGTTGAAGTGAGGTGGCTTGGCATCCCCAAGCTTAAATTCTTGTACTTATTTGATATATGTAGGGTGAGCCTAGGGGTACATCCCCAAGCTTGAGTTTTTGTCCCTCTTGATCTTGTTCATCACCCTCAATTCTTCCACCTTAAAATTCTCTTTACACAACACTCGTCACAAACTTGATTAGAGGGGTTAGTGCCTTCATAAATTAAATCCACATAGGCACAGCAAAGACATATCATGAATTGATTTTAAACATTAGCTACTGTTACTATGGTTATGTAATGCTCCTTGATCAAAAGAACCGCACAAAACACAAGTAATGAGAGTAATGCAGAATAAAGACAGGATATGTCAAAAACTGGACAGCGAATTACTATTATCACTCTTTTTATTTGGTTTTAGCTTTGGGAAAAGTTTAAATGATAGAGATTTTGCAATGGTTCCATTGGCATGAACAACACATGTTCAAGGTCGACCCCAACTTCTCCATTACTCATCCTTCTCATTACTTTCCCAAATTTATATAAGTGAAAATCTAAACTAATTGTTAGAAATCAGTAGGTAAAGTTATTTTGCAGGTTCTCAAGATATAAAGGTGTGCCAAACCGAATAGGAGATAAAAGCATTAAACCATTAACTTTTAAGTCTAACTCTTTTCCTATGCATTGGCATTTTATATATGAATAAATAGCAGCAATTTTGTGATAACCAATGCATGTAGTGATCAGTAGCTTGCATTTTAAATAACATAGAAACATAAAGAGGATTCTTATCTCTTCCTCTCTCATAATAGTTGCAAGCATTAAAGTTAAACATACCCACATAGTTTTGAATAGAATCACCACATAAAGACTTATCATCTAATGAGCATAATGGATCATCAAACTCAATTAAATCACTTTCATCCTCAACGGCTTCCCCAAGCTTAAACTTTTCCAGAGCATTAGCAATAAAGGTGTTCAAAGAGTTAGTACCACAAACATGAGTGTTATGCAAATAAAATTTAATTTTCTCCTCAAACACTTCATGTCCTAACTCAAGATAGATATTATACAACTCTAATTTTTTTGGTTCTTTTCCATTTTCTAATTTTTTTGTGTTTTAGATTTATATGTTAGTATGCAATGCAAACAAGAATAAAAGTTTAGCACAACGCTCCCCGGCAACGGCGCCAGAAAAGTACTTGATAATCCCCAAGAGCAAGGAATCACTGTAGCACAATTCGATAAGTATTTGAGTGTCGAACCCACGAGGAGCTGAAGGTAAACTATCTATTCTCTAAAGCCCTATAACCCTCTTATATGGCCTTTTATGCAAAGCAATAAATATGAAAGGATCTAACTAATGGAAGCAAGTGTGGAATGGATTTATCTAGTAGCAAGTTTCTCAAGCAAGTTTCAGACACAGGTTTCTTAGAGCAAGTTTCTCTCAGCAGTTTTCTCAAGCAAGTTTCTCAAGCAGCAAGTATCAAATATCTCAAGTAGCAAATATCTCAAGGGAGCAAATGTTCTAGCAATTGTTATTTCATTCGCGTGGTTGTCACAATTAGTGAAGCACATGTTTCAGTCTTAGTTGTTTCTTTTAGGTGGGAGCCATAAATAGGTGTAGCCAAGTAAATGAGCAATAACACAACTCTTATGATGGATCTCATGGCCAAATAAATGTGCAGCACAAGAATTATTAAGACATAATTGTCCCACCATAGCCTTAAGTTCTAGGGTCCCCCATAATATCCCCCATAAAGTAACTTCAAGTCTCAGACACCGGTTTCTCTCTACTCCGACATGTCCTACTCAATCCATTACGCTACGGTGATCACCTTACATGCATTCCCCAACATATGCGTGCACTCATATATTGTACATAAAGACAATCATAAAAGATAACAACACTTGTATGCAACCAATCAACGAACTATTTCACAAGTGCCATGAACAAATCACTTCTCAAACACAGATGGGAGACACAATAGATCAAGGGAATAGTATATTGCACCACACATCATGTTTGCCAAGAGTTTACAGTGGGGAGATGGAGATGATCTTGCTGTAGATGTCGATGATGAACACGCCGGAGGGGGGTGGAGCCCTCCGGAGGTGATTCCGGCGGCGTTTCCCCCCTCCGATCTTCTCCGGCGGCAGCCTTCTGACTCTCTGTTTCGTGGTTTTCTGTTTCTCCGCCGCCTCCTTTCGCGAAACGCCAGGAGACCTTTTTTATAGGCGTTTTTAGGTCAAGACGAAGTCGGTGGACGAAAGATCGACGGCCACGGAGCTCCGAGGTGGAAACGAGATAGGCCCACGCGGCCATGTACTTTAGGCCGCGTGGGACCCTCCCATTTCCAGCCTGTTGGGCTTCTGGTCTTCAATTTAAGCCCATTGCGTTCGTCTCGAAAATTCTGAACCGTGCTCTTTGACCTTGCCCTTTTTGGAGTCCCGAAGCTCCCGGAAAGTCTGAAACACTAAAAAAGACGTTTTCTGGAAAAACAGGGTTAATTCCAAATAAATGGGAAAACTATGAAGTATTCCCAAAATCATTATAAAACATTGATATAACCCTTATATGATGCAAATATGATTGGAATATAAGCAATTAAAGTGCAAAGTTCATGTATGCATTTTACATGCATCAGCGCCGAAGCGGCCGCGGATGCGTGGCGAAGCGGGAGTCCCCGACGAGGACATGGAGCCTAGGAGCGAGGAGGCGAAAGCCCTCATTGTGCCTCAGGGTGTTGAGTAAGTGTACTAATTTTCTAATTTTGAACATGTAATTTCATTGTGTTCATAACAATTTGGCATATGTACTAATGTTTGATTATTGTGCAGCAAATGGACATGGCCAGCACCTAAGATTCCCCGCACTCCTGGGAGCTTGCTTGGAGTTCTAATTAGGTAAAGTTAGCCTATAAATGGGTGGACTATGAGGCTGCCCCTATCCCGGGCTTCGAGACAGCTGCTGACGCCGTGATCACCGGGTTTTGGGTAAGACATATTTTTCGAGTTCCGTTCATAGTTTATGACTCCACCGTGCTAACTCACGACTCTCACCATTTTTTTATGCATGGTTGAAGAAGCATTTTCGGGTGGCGGATGAGCATAGAGACACGGCGGCTCGTGTATTGCGTGCTCATTGTGTGAGGTTGACACGGCAACAATTCTACAACCAAAAGCATACGTCCGCCAATACTTTCACGTATGAGAAGACGGGCAAGAGGGCCAAGAAGGCGGAGAATGTCAAGACGGCACAGAAGATGACGAGGGAGGAATTCCTTTCGGTAAGTAAACTGTCAAACCCCGGTAAGTTTGATGCCAAACCACTAGTTTCCATCGAAGGATGAGTTCGCTCTCACCTACTACTCATCGACCCCGGTAAGTTTGATGCCAAACCACTAGTTACCGCTTTTCCTTTGCCTCGCAAGTTGCTAACTCTTGCTCAAACATGTAGGGAACGGGATGCTCGTCGGAGAACCCACACTTTGGTCATGCTTCTCCTAGTGCCTTGCCGGATTCGCGTGAGATGGTGAGGTTTGATGCTGATCCTTCGCTTGGTGCTTCGCCGGGTTCGCGTGAGATCACGCCGGTACATCCCGGTGGTCCTTCTCCTGGTGCTTCGCGTGGTGTTTCGACTTCTCCTGGTGCTTCGCCTTCTTCTGGTGGTTCTACTGCTGCGCCGAGCCGTCGATCGCCTGTGTTCACCCGGGGAGACATGGGGCACACCCGTCGCCGCCGCAATAGATGTAGGGCTTGATGATCTAGACATCTAGCTATGTATAATGATGGTCCTATGTGTGTATCCACTATGATGATATTAGCATTGTGCTTAATGATATTGCTTTGGGATGATATATGGAGCTATGTGTGATCTTATTTGTGATGATATTGTCAGTATTTTATATTTTATTTTCTGCCATTTTTGCTGGAAAACGAGCTGCTGCAACCAAATTGCAAAAAAAAAATCTGGGACGAACCTGTGCCGACGGTATTCCCGTCGGCACAGGTGTTGCATCTGTGCCAAATGGTCAGACCTGTGCCGACGGTATTACCGTCGGCACAGCCCACAGCCAGGACAGCCAGGACGTCCCAGGAGACGCCACGTTTACACCTCTGCCGATGGTAATACCGTCGGCACAGCTGCTCAGCGAGCTCGCCCACGGTGGGGCCCACCGAACCTACGCCGACGAAATTTGTGACGATGGGCATTTTTTCACCATGGGCATACCTGTGCCGACGGGGAAAATCTGTGCCGACGGGCAAAAAACCTATGCCTACGGGCACCTACGCCGACGACCGTCACCGTCGGCACAGACATGTGCCGACGGGGAAGGCATCTGTGCCGACGGTAAATAACTGTCGGCACAGAGGGCGCGTGCTGTAGTGCCGCCGAGCTCACCGCGCGCCCCGCACGGACGCGGGAGCAGGCCGCCGTCACGGAGGTGGCCGGCATCAGTCGAGATCCACGTGGTCGACGCTGACGGTGGTGCCCAAAAACAAGCTCTAGCGCAGGGAGCCTACCCAGGTGCTGGGCCGTGACCGGCGCGAGCAACACCCTCGCCTCTGCTGCAACTGCCGTGTCGGTGTCCGCGGCGAGAACGAGCCGGTAGCGGCCGGCGAGCGCCGCGGCTCTCTGGGAAGAGCGGCTGCACCAGGAGGACTAGAGGCCCCTTGTCGGCGAGCGACGATGGCGTGGTTTCCATCGGGATTGCAGCGACCGTCAGCGAGTGAGGGAATGGAATGCAAAACAGAAAAAAACACTGGATTGAGGAAGAAGGTGGATATGACATGTGGGTCAATGTTGTCTGCGACAGTAGAATTTTTAATTTTTTTCTCTGATAAAATGTCCAAGGTTCATTTTAGACCGGGATTGCTAAATTCAAGGTACAAACGACAGCCATTTCGAGTTCAGGATTCAAATCGCCTGACATCTACAAGTTGAGGGTTTAAAATGGACTTTTTTCCTCTTTAATCCAGCAGCGGTGTTTGCTAGCGTTTCTTTTTTTTTATTTATTTACAAGTCGTAGCGAGCTTGTTGTCATTGTCACTCTCGATTGTCAGTCGTGTTCAATGTCTTGAATCCCCGTGCAAGGGGTCGATCCTAGCAGACTTGGCCACAATTTTATTCGTGGCGCCAACTTCCTATCCAGATCATGAAACCAGCATCCATGTATTTCTCACAAGTCACAACAATCGTCTGTTGGTAACAAACCCACCGCCATACATGCATGCATCTTGCCATCCCCCTCTATGCATGGTCGTTGTCACGCACGCTGCCAGACAACGCCCTTGGCACCTCCTGTACGTGCGTGCACGCCAGCCGGGAATGTATGTCGTCTCCTCCACGTCAAAATCCGTCACTCGACCAAAAGGGAATCAATACTACTCACTAGTTACTGGTTACTATACCATACCCCTCCTTCCCAAAGTAGGTTGCATATAATTTTTGGTCCAAGTCAAATTTTGCAAATTTTGACCAAATATGTACGAACATTTACAATATCATATCCATATAATCTGAAAATATATTTCATGCTGATTCTAATCATATTAATTTTGTATTATAATCTTTATGTTTTATCAATATGTTTGGTCAAACTTGCACTGTAAAAAAATTATACGCAACATATTTGGGCAGGAGGGAGTACTACCCCGATCCTCCAAACTGAACGACGCGAACTAACATCACATATCTAAAGTGAGCAATTGAGCATCAAGTGCGACAATTAGTGTTATGTTATGCCAGATAGTTTACAAAAAATATAAATGTCTATAGCTCACAAACTTAGTAAAATAAGACCAGCAAGCAAGATGATGCTTGAATACTAACTGGGGGGGGGGGGGGGGGGGGGTGTGATTTGGCACCCGGTATTTAAAATGCATTTTGAACCAATTTCGAAATATCAAAAAATGAAAGAAAAAAATGTCCACGCATAGATGTTAACATCCTATGTGTTCAAGAAGTTGTTTCGAGAAAATCAAATTTTTTTGTGGGCTATGTTACAAAGACAAGTTTTGGTGTTAAAAATAATCGTTTTCACGAAACTTTTTTTTTGTCATTCTACAAGCCATAAAATTTTAGGTTTGCCAGTAATGCCTCCGTTCCTTGGAGCAGTAGAAGACCTGCGTGGCGAATTATCGATCTGTCGTCCATGCCACTGTTATAGCAAGGGAAGTACACCAGCATGCGCGCAAATGCTGCAAAATTTGCCAGAAATTGTAGCCGCTGGTTATGTAGGACGCGAAAGAGCACGCTGTTCACACAAACTTTATGAGTTCATACGCGAGCGATGGACAGATCGATCAGCCGCAAGAGGCAACCTATACTAGTACGTACTCCAGAAGAAAGAAGAGAACGGAAGGAACCTCTCCACGCGAACACGTACAGGTCAAATGATCGAATTGATTCACATGTTCGATCGCTGCTTAGCCCTATCCACACGTACAGATCTATACTTTATGCGAGATAAAAACCAAAGCGTGCTGTTAGTTAGTACACATAGAAATAAATATCTGGCAGCTGTGCCAAACTTTTTTTTTAAAGTATCGATCTCGTTGACGTCAAGCCGCTTGGCTTTGCTAGGCGTGCTCGTCGTTGGTGACTTGTGTGGTGTCTCCCGGCCGAACCCCGGAAGCCGACACAGCCCATGCACACTAGCTAGCTCCATCAGATCGATGGGTATAACTTGCGCGCCCGAAACTCTCGTTTCTACTGGTAGATTCGTCGCCGAGTACACAGGTGAAATTAACAGCTTGGAACTTTCAGCTTTATCTTTAGTGTGTTCGTGTGGAGTTTCCGACCTACTCCTTGGTCAGCAAGTTGTCGTAATGTTGCACGTTAGTCATTCCGTCATGGCGACCGTTAACTTTTACAAAATACCCTCTAGATTTTTGTTTCTTCTAATTGTTTAGTCCTGGTACATCATGAGTATGGGAAAAAAATCACCGCACCACGCACACTCCTGGCGTAGTTGCCTTACACGGTGGCAGGGTACTGCTCGAGTTTCGTCAATGACGGCCGGCACCGACGGCTTGCACGGGGAAGAGAAGGCAGGGACCCCGCGGCTCAGCTGCTTGCTGCACGGGATGCGGACGGAGCGCTACTTCTCTCCACGGTCACAAGGAGCGCAGACCAAATGGTCACCGGCGCAACGCCGGGGGCCATCCCGCAGCAGCGCATGGCGGAGGTTGGTGGCACATGGCGTTACAGAGCACGCGGGAGAGGGAAAAGTGGTCGGCGAGGATGGCCTGCTCACCCTGAGTACGTGTGCTTGATCAGAAAGGCTGGGGAAGGCCGGAATCGAGCTAATCGAGCTCGGCAGCCGACGGCCGCCGACGAAAAAGAAGGACCGATTCGGCGGACTCGGGCACCCTAGCACACGAAAATTGGCAGAGTGGAAGAGGAGCTCGCGGCGAAGCTGTACGTCTCCTCAGTTGAGCTCGGGAAGGTCGGAGACGATGGCGCCACGAAGACCAGACGGCGGCGGCAACTAGCTGATTACGTGACCAAGGTAGAAGACAAACATGGATACCTGACAGGTAGGCCCCACCTGTCAGGACCTAATCATAAGAATAAATAGAATGTAAGGTCTTTTTTGATAAAAAACATTGTCCACGTCAGCATTTTAACGGTAGCATTGACGGAATGACTAACTTGCAACATTATCACAAGAGATATATGCATGGTTGGTCACTGAACATGGCCGAGATGAGTACTTTGGTCACTGAAGTTGCAAGATGTTGCCCACGGGTCACTTAACTTGACAGAGATGAGTAAACTGGTCGCAATCGTGAAGTGGCACATTGACTGGGCCGTTGACCGCATACTTTGACCATTTTTTTTGCTAAAACAACCGTATATAATTAAAGAATTAGTCTGTTTTTCTCTATCTCTCAGTGAAGGGTGGGTCCCACTAGTCAGGAGGCCATTCATCACAAGCACCTCGCCGGAGACACCGTATTCATCAATGTTTTGGCGAGCAAGGCTTGCTAGAGACACCGTATCACAAGCACTCGCTGGAGACTCACTGGGAACCAGGGAGGGAGGAAGTGGGGCGACGCGTTGGGGTCGCCGACGGGAGCGGCGCGCGACGGAGCTGGAGGTCGGGAGTGGGGCGGTGCTAGAGGTTGGGGAGGCCGACTCCGCTGTCCGCCTCTGAGCGCGCCTCACTGCGCCATACTCCATAAGCGCTGGTGAGCTCATCTGCATCGCGAGCATGGAAAAGGACCTCGCCGGCGTCGCTCCACGCATCGCGTGAAGGGGTTCGTAGCAGAAAACAATAATTTTTCTAACTATCGCAACACCAAAAACTAGCCATGTATCTATCTACCTAGTAATACAGTAACGGAGGAGATATCGGTAACATACCCTTGTAGACCGATAGCGGGAATTACGCTCCCGCAACAAGCGTTGTCGATGAAGACGACGTAGCCGACCTCGAGGTCGCGAAGAACTTGGCGCGACGAAGACGAAGCCGAAGGTGGCGCGAGTCGTGGCGCCTCCGAGTACTCGCACACGTGGGGAGCTTGACGATGACTCTCGGGCTCTCCGATCCAGCCGAGATAGCGGAAGTAGAACTTTTGGGTCGAATCCCGCAGCATGATGGCGTACTGCGGTATAGATTTCTCACGCGCGCGCAGTCCTTACAAGGGGACCACGCACAACGGGAGGTGGAGAGAGGGTGGAAGTGGGCGGAGGGGCATCCTCGGCCAATAGGAATAAATTCCTGAATTAATTGTGTATTTTCCAATTTATATGCCCCACTATTTATTAGGGGAGATGGGGTGTCCCTCTCCCTTGCTAACCCATGTGGGACTAAAGGAGGAGCGGGGAGGTGGTGCGGCTGGCTATGGGCCCCATGTGGCCCAGCCGCACCACCCTCCCAAGAGGGTTCGGCCCCCTAGTGGGCTTTCCCTCCGGGGTTTTGGCCCATTAGGTGAGCTGCCCCATTTTTTCTCTTTTAATTAATCTCCCGTGACTCCACAACAACTTTCGGACCACTCCGAACTTCCTTCGGTGTTCTCCGGAACCCTTCTGATTCCACCGGAACCCTTCCGGTTTATTTTCTCTCTCTGTTTCTATTATTCCGATAATTCCAAAACGATCTCCAAGCGTCGTCAAGACCTTAAGTGTGTTACCCTACTGTTCGGGAAAAACTCCAGACATAGTCGAGACCCCTCGCTCGCCAATGACCGTCAGGGAGACCTGGATGGCTATGACGGTCCCTGTGCATTCCAGAATAATCGTCGTTGAACCGTTAACATGATATTCATTCCTTTTGTTCCTTCGATACTACCCTCGTCCGAGATATGATCATCAACATCCTATGTTGTGTTTTATCCTATTACCGACAAGGGTTACTTAACTCGTTCAGTGATAT
Organism: Poa pratensis; assembly: GCA_947311845.1. Taxonomy (NCBI): domain Eukaryota; kingdom Viridiplantae; phylum Streptophyta; class Magnoliopsida; order Poales; family Poaceae; genus Poa; species Poa pratensis. The sequence goes on from CAMZMU010000064.1 coordinate 17,322,798, forward strand.
TACATCTCCAATGACCTAGTCATACGCTGCGCAGCTTTACACTAGTAGGAAAACGGCTACCGCTGGCGGACGGAAATCGCCTACCACTGGTGAACACGCGCCCGCCAGCGATACATACGCCAGTGGTAAGAGTTACCGCTGGTGGACGTACCGCTGGCGGGCCACACTAGCGCACGCCAGCGGTAGATGCGACTGCGCTGGCAGGAACCACGTCTGCCAGCAGTAGCTGCGCAAGCCCGCCAGCTGTAGGGATGTTACCGCTGGCGCGCCTGCTGTTATGTCCGCCAGTAGTAAGTATTAGGATTAAAAAAATCTTATATATTAATCTATTGTCCAAATACATGCATATAATTCATCCAGCAGTACAGATCACACCACACATTCAAAACGCATTGATGTCTACGCACGCTTCTATTCTTGTAGACAGTGTTGGGCCTCCAAGTGCAGAGGTTTGTAGAACAGCAGCAAGTTTCCCTTAAGTGAATCACCCAAGGTTTATCGAACTCAGGGAGGTAGAGGTCAAAGTTATCCCTCTCAAGCAACCCTGCAATTAAGATACAAGAAGTCTCTTGTGTCCCCAACACACCTAATACACTTGTCAGATGTATAGGTGCACTAGTTCGGCGAAGAGATATTAAAATGCAAGTGATATGGATGATTATAAGTGGTAATTGCAATCTGAAATAAAAATGGCAGCAAGCAAACATGTAGCAGAACTGGTTGTAAACGGTGTTTCAATGCTTAGAAACAAGGCCTAGGGATCATACTTTCACTAGTGGACACTCTCAACAATAATAATATAATTGAATACATAGATATTTCCTCTTCACTATGCTACTCTGAGTTATTCTCTCGTTGGATAACGAACACCAATCCACTGCGTAGGGCTATAAAGCACACCTTAAAGTCGCATTCCACATCTAGGGAACCCCACACTGTCAACTTGAGCGCCCTAAATAGTACTAGACAAACACCGCAATTTCATAGAGACATCCAACGCAAATAATAACTCATGATAAGTATTCCTGTATCTTTAGCCTAAGAGCCACACACGGGCGCACACTGTCAACTTCGCACCGTGGGACAAAGGTGACTCCGGAGTTTACATTAATAAAACCACTCAAGTAGCATATAAGATAATGAAGAGTAACATCTATGGATTCAACTAGATTACAAAGCTCATGATCACATAAAGATCACACCATGGGAGAGAGAGACCACATAGCTACCGGTAGAGCCCTCAGCCCCGATGAAGAACTACTCCCTCCTCATCATGGGAGGCAGCAACAACGATGATGGAGGCGGTGGCGTCGATGGAGATGGCTCCGGGGGCAATTCCCCGTCCCGGCAAGGTGCCGAAACAGAGACTTCTGTCCCCCGAATTAGGGTTTTTGGTGGCGGCGGAGCTCTGGAACTTTTCTGGGGAAATCGTCGATCTTCTGTGAGTTTTAGGTCAGGGGCAATATATAGTCCAAAGGGCGTCGCGAGGCGGTGCACGAGGAGGCGACACCACCCCTGGGCGCCGGTGGGCCCTTGGCCGCGCCGAGCCCACGTGTGGGCCCTCGTGGCTCCACTTCGTCTCTCCTTCGGACTCCAGGTGTCTTCTGATAAAATAGGGGCCTCCGTAAATTTTCGTCCAATTCCGAGAATATTTCCAGACTAGCTTTTCTGGAATACAAAAACAACAGAAAACAGGAACTGGCACTGTGGCATCTTGTTAATAGGTTAGTCCCAGAAAATGTATAAAAGGATATAAAGTAGATGCAAAACATGTAGCAATTGGTATAAAACAAGCATGGAACATCAAAAATTATAGATACGTTTGAGACGTATCAGCATCCCCAAGCTTAGTTCCTGCTCGTCCTCGAGTAGGTAAACGATAAAAAAAAAAAGGTGACATGCTACCATCATAATCTTGATCATATAATATTGTAAGGCACATGTAAATGAATGAAGTGATCCAAGTCAATGGTCTATAGTTTGCTACCAAATAGATAATGAGTAAACAATGAATCACACAAGCTAAACGTTTTCATGAATAGTACTTTCGAGACAAGCATCAAACAGTTTTGCATAAGAGTTAACTCATAAAGCAATAGTCTCTAATAAAAGGTATTTAATCAACACAAAGGAAGAATTAAGTTTCAGCATTTGCTTCAACTTTCAACATATTTATCTCATGGATATCGTCAACACAAAGTAGTATAACAAGTCCAATACGTAGCATATAACGCATGTTGTAACAAAGTTGACACTAGTGTTTGCTTGTGGAAGACAGAAAGAATAGGAAAACTGACTCAACATAAAAGTAAAAGAAAGGCCCTTCGCAGAGGGAAGCAGGGATTAAGTCATGTGCTAGAGCTTTTAGGTTTTTGAAAGCATATAGAGATTGCATAAAATATTTGATACTCCTCCCAACCTTGCTAACACAAGCCATGGCTAACCGAATCCTCGGGTGCCTTCCATCAATCACATACCATGGAGGAGTATCTATTTTTGAGAGGTGTTTGTTAATTGTCAACGAATGGTAGCGGGTGAGAACAGTATTCTACCTGTCAAACGGACTTTTAAGAGCGGCTCCCATGAAGGACGTTATTTCTACCAGCAAGGCAGATCATCCCTCTTTCTCTTTGGTTTACACACATGCAGGTATTTCACTGTTTGTCATTGCTTACTGATGAATCAGGGCAAAAGTGTGAAGAGAATTAATGGTTAAAGTTGTAATTAATTGGGACTGGGCACCCCGTTGCCAGCTCTTTTTGCAAAATTAGAGGATAAGCGGATGTATATGCCGCTAGTCCAGGTGTAAAAGTCCATTTGACAAATAGAATAAAGAATAACCACACTAATTCCTCATGAGCTAGTAAACATTGACACAAAAAGGGAATAATAACATTTTGAATAATTTAAAGGTAGCACATGAAAAATTTACTTGGAGTGGCAAGGAAATACCACATATAGGTAGTTATGGTGGACACAAATGGCATGGATTTTGGCTCAAGGATTTGGATGCACGAGAAGCATTCCCTCTCAGTACAGAGTTTAGGCTAGCAAGGTTTATGTAAGCAAACAAGAATATCAACCCGTACACCAAGTTTTATATGACAAACATATTGCAAACGTTATAAGACTTCATACCGTCTTCCTTGTTAACCAAACCCTGTTATTAGAAAATATCTAGACCTTAGAGATACCACCGATGCAAACCAAATTTTCAACAAGCTTTACGGTAGTTCTTCACTAATAGGCTTAACTCATGTGATGCACAAATTTAATCATGATCTACTTGTTAACTCAAAACAATTGACAAGCATCAAGTTATCCAAATTAGTGATCTACAAGATTAAGCAAGTTTTTCCTTATACCAATTACCACATGCAACATTTTCTGAACCAACCAAACACCAATCAATTTATTTAACAACTCTCCAAACAATATAAGTGAAGCAAGAGAGTACTTTTAAAAGAAAGCTAATAGCTCTGACAAGAGATACATGAAAACAAGAGCTAAAAGCTGAACAGCGCTAGATATGAATACTCAACAAATATAAGTGAAGAATAGGAGTATTCTCATGAAAAAGCGGAGCGTGTCTCTCTCCCAATCAAGAATGCTAGGGTCCAGTCAAGCTTTATTGAAAATAAAAGTACAATACTGAAAATAAAAGCACACAGACGCTCCAAGAAAAGCACATATGATGTGAAAGAATTAAAATATAGTTTCACTAGAGATGACCTGATAATTTTGCCGATGAAGAAGGGGATGCCTTGGGCATCCCCAAGCTTAGACGCTTGAGTCTTCTTGAAATATGCTGGGGAGATCCATGGGAGCCTCCCCAAGCTTAAGCTCTTCACTCTTCTTGATCCTATTATATCATCCTTCTCTCTTGACCCTTGAAAACTTCCGTCACACCAAACTCAAAAAATCTCATTAGAGGGTTAGTGCATAATCAAAAATTCACATGTTCTATAAAGACGCAATATGACTTGTTACTTTAAACATTAGCTACTGCCACTGATGTTATGTGAAGCTCTTCCACCCAAAAAAGAATTTCACTCAACACTAGTAAAAGAGAGAATGCAAAATAAAAAGGCATAATCTGTCTAAAACAGAACAGTCCGCAAAGACGAATTTTTTCGAGGCACTTACGACGCTCAGATCGAAAAACTTTGAACTAATGAAAGATTCAGACATTCATAAAGATTACGCACAAAAATTTCAGATTTAATTAACAATCTGGTGATTTTAGGAATTTCGTACAGTGAACAGCAAAAATCTGTTTCTGCGCAGCAATCAAAATTAGCATCATCTTAACATTAGAGGCTACTCTTGGCACAACAATGCAGAAAATAAAGATACAAAGGAGTTGCTACAGAAGTAAACAGCTCCTTGACTCAAATAAAGAAAAATTGCAGAAATAAAAATAATGGGTTGCCTCCCATAAGCGCTTTTCTTTAAAGCCTTTTAGCTAGGCATAGAGATTTTGATGATGCTCACATAAAGATGAGAGTTGAAAATAAAGAGAGCATCAAGAAGCATATAAAACACATTTAAGTCTAACCCACTTCCTATGCAAGGAATCTTGTAAGAAAATAAATCAATGAAGCACAAAGTGACTAGCATAGGAAGGCAAAACAAGTGCAACTTCAAAAATTTCAACATAAAGAGAGGAGACTTAATATTATTGAGATATATGAAACCGTGTCTCCCTCTCTCATAATGACCAGTAGGTCTTAAAGAAACCATCATATAAAAGCAAACAAGAGAAAGCTCAAAACTTCATCACAAAGAGAGGAAATTTAATAACATGAAGATTTCTATACCATATTTTCCTCTCTCAAAATAATTTTCAGTGGCATCATGAATAAACTCAACAATATAGCTATCACATAAAGCATTCTTATCATGATCCACATGCATAAAATTATCATTACTCTCCACATAAGCATAATCAATTTCATTAGTAATAGTGGGAGTAAAACTATCACAACCATCATTGTAATCATCATAAATTGCAGGCATAGTATAATCATAATAAACTTTATCCTCCATAGTAGGTGGCACCAAAATACCACTATCATTATAATCATCATAAATTGGAGGCAAAGTATCATCAAAGAAAATTTTCTCCTCAAAACTTGGGGGACTAAAAATATCATATTCATCAAAACCAGCTTCCCCAAGCTTAGAGCTTTGCATAGCATTAGCAATAATGGTGTTCAAAGCATTTATAGTAATAACATTGCTACCATCATGCAAATAATTTTCCATAGGTTTTTTAATTTTCTCTTCAAAAGCATCATGTCCTAACTCAAGATAAATTTCATAAAGATCTCTAATTTTTTTGTTGTTTTCCATTAAGCCTAACTAGTGAAATAAAAACAAGAAACAAAAAGATATAATTGCAGAATCTAAAGGAAATACCTTCGAGCACTCACACGTCAGCAACAGTGCTAGAAAATAGCTAAGTAGCTGGAGGATGTGAGTACCTTTTACCTTACCTCCCCGGCAACGGCGCCAGAAAATAGCTTGATGTCTACGCACGCTTCTATTCTTGTAGACAGTGTTGGGCCTCCAAGTGCAGAGGTTTGTAGAACAGCAGCAAGTTTCCCTTAAGTGAATCACCCAAGGTTTATCGAACTCAGGGAGGTAGAGGTCAAAGATATCCCTCTCAAGCAACCCTGCAATTAAGATACAAGAAGTCTCTTGTGTCCCCAACACACCTAATACACTTGTCAGATGTATAGGTGCACTAGTTCGGCGAAGAGATATTAAAATGCAAGTGATATGGATGATTATAAGTGGTAATTGCAATCTGAAATAAAAATGGCAGCAAGCAAACATGTAGCAGAACTGGTTGTAAACGGTGTTTCAATGCTTAGAAACAAGGCCTAGGGATCATACTTTCACTAGTGGACACTCTCAACAATAATAATATAATTGAATACATAGATATTTCCTCTTCACTATGCTACTCTGAGTTATTCTCTCGTTGGATAACGAACACCAATCCACTGCGTAGGGCTATAAAAGCACACCTTAAAGTCGCATTCCACATCTAGGGAACCCCACACTGTCAACTTGAGCGCCCTAAATAGTACTAGACAAACACCGCAATTTCATAGAGACATCCAACGCAAATAATAACTCATGATAAGTATTCCTGTTATCTTTAGCCTAAGAGCCACACACGGCGCACACTGTCAACTTCGCACCGTGGGACAAAGGTGACTCCGGAGTTTACATTAATAAAACCACAAGTAGCATATAAGATAATGAAGAGTAACATCTATGGATTCAACTAGATTACAAAGCTCATGATCACATAAAGATCACACCATGGGAGAGAGATAGATCACATAGCTACCGGTAGAGCCCTCAGCCCCGATGAAGAACTACTCCCTCCTCATCATGGGAGGCAGCAACAACGATGATGGAGGCGGTGGCGTCGATGGAGATGGCTCCGGGGGCAATTCCCCGTCCCGGCAAGGTGCCGAAACAGAGACTTCTGTCCCCCGAATTAGGGTTTTTGGTGGCGGCGGAGCTCTGGAACTTTTCTGGGGAAATCGTCGATCCTTCTGTGAGTTTTAGGTCAGGGGCAATATATAGTCCAAAGGGCGTCGCGAGGCGGTGCACGAGGAGGCGACACCACCCCTGGGCGCCGGTGGGCCCTTGGCCGCGCCGGCCCACGTGTGGGCCCTCGTGGCTCCACTTCGTCTCTCCTTCGGACTCTAGGTGTCTTCTGATAAAATAGGGCCTCCGTAAATTTTCGTCCAATTCCGAGAATATTTCCAGACTAGCTTTTCTGGAATACAAAAACAACAGAAAACAGGAACTGACACTGTAGCATCTTGTTAATAGGTTAGTCCCAGAAAATGTATAAAAACGATATAAAGTAGATGCAAAACATGTAGCAATTGGTATAAAACAAGCATGAAACATCAAAAATTATAGATACGTTTGAGACGTATCACGCATCAATTTGGATATTAAAACAATGCAAAAAATGAAACTTCAAGCACAACACTTATCTTCACCAAACAATATGATCACACAGATTCACAAAATTACATGGAAAACATACAAATGTCTCGATTGTCAATGTTCACCATTGAAAATCATACAAATCTGATTGTCCTCTCCATCGCCATGAGATGCAGCAGCAAGACGGATATTGAGAGAGGCGGCCAGAAGACCAGAGCGCCTGGTCTGCACGAACCTCGCCGCCGCCGACCCGTTTCGATGTCGTCGCTGCCGCAGCCTCGTGTCAATGTCGCCGATGACGTTCAGGTCCCTTGAACCTGAAAATTCGACAAGTATATTTCATAAGCAGTAGCAATAAAATCAAGCAGTTCCATTTTTATTTACACCCACTGTGTATGCACAAGAGAGATTTTGCAACACTACAAAGACGGTTCAGGTTCTATCAGATTATCATTACAAGAGTTAAAATAAAATATAGTATTTCATAAAAGAGAACATCATCCCTAACAGTTTGATTGTACAGGACCATGAACCACGGTATCATCATGTGATCTAGGATTTTGATCCTGACATTTCATGAACTTCTGCTTTGAACATTAGAGAAGGGAAAATGGAGCCAAACCTAGCGACCCACATGTTCCGGACATATTTTGCATCGTTCTCTATCAACAGTCTATTGGACAAGAAAGGAACGGAATTAATAGACAACAATGTAAAAGCAAGACCACAAAAATTGTGCGTCCAGACTTTCTTTGCTTTTGCTAACTTAGGAGTAGCAAGCAAGCAAGCAAATAAGAGAGTATCTAAGGTTCGGAAATTGTAGTACCTACATAATTTTTGGTCGGGTGTAACACTACACATGCCAAGTTAGTTAGGTCGCTATGTTTGTGAAGCCTAAAAAATAAAATCATGATCTTGTCAGAACAACCTAAGTTCTGTTTGTAATATGTGGTTTACATGAGAGGACAACAAAGTGAACATTCATTTTTACATAGCACTAACAACTTATGTTGTCAATCAAACAATCATTCTTTGGTCAAGTGCACAAGCTATGGAGTTATGATACAAAAGCTCTCATGGTCTAGGTTGGTACTTTTGCGCCTAATGTCCTAGAACCTCAACACCAAGTACAAGGATCCTCCCATTGCTTGATATTTTTGCTTGTCGAACTGCAACCAACAAAAGAAGTCATCCTTCCAAACAGCAAACTATAATCCATAAGCATTTTACTTGCAATACGAAAGTAAGGTTCGAAATACATGCCAGGAAAAGAGTGTTTCCCAAGACCATAACCTTAACCTTAACAAAGCCTTTTGTCCCAAACAAGTTGGGGTAGGCTAGATATGAAACCCTGTCACGAGGACTTCTCAGGAGGTCACCCATCCTGGTACTACTCTCGCCCAAATGGGTTTCATATCCATGGGACTGGCTAGTTTTTACGTTGGCTCGCCAAGACTATCACAACCCTTAGATATGAAACCTTTCATGAGGACTTTCCAGGAGGTCACCCACCCTAGTACTACTCTCGTGGGTTTCATATCCATGGGACTGGCTAGTTTTTACGTTGGCTCGCCAAGCCTATCACAACCCTCCTCCTTTATCCGGGCTTGGGACCGGCTATGCCTAGAAGACATAGGCGGAGTTTTTCCCAAGACCATAAGCTCATAAAAATGTGCCTTCTCTTCAGTTCATACTGTCATGGATGGAGTACCAACTAAACTAGTAATAGCATACCATGGCAAAATGGACTAGTATAGGAAACCACCATCAAGCACTAGGAGGATAACTCGACCAACACTTTACCCTGTCAAGATTTCGTTTCTATAAACTACTACTCCTCCAGAAGTTCTGAGTGTTCTAACTGGGTCTTGCAATTCAGAGAAGATCCAATTAACAGATCACACACAAAGCAACACAACGTAGAGGCGTATAGATGAAGGATTTACCTGCCGTGGAAGAAGCAGCTGGATGAAGAACGTACAGCAGCATCTAGCTAGCAGCCTTGGCCGTCAGCTAGGTCTCTCGCGTCTCGGTCGGGGCGGCGGGGAAGGCTCGAGCAGGAAGGCCGTGGAGTGTAAGAGCACCGCTGGACGTGGTCACCAGCCGTCGGCAAGAAGCGCAGCTCCTCCCGCACAATCAACCCGCACGTGCAGCGGACGCCAGGGTTGCCGGCCTAGAGATGGGGAGCGAGGAGGAGGACCGGCCGGAGCTGGATCCACCCGGATGCGGTTGCGAACGGACGCGGGCAACGGTGAGGGCCGCGGCTTGCTAGCCGGCTACATCTTCTCTGCGTGGTTCAGCCGGTCGGCGAGCCCCTTCACCAAACCTCGCCACCGAGGTCGACGACGGCGTCCTTGCAGCTGGCCTTGCTCCCCTTGTGCCCGACTTAGGGAGCCGAGGGAGAGCCGGCTCGCCAGCCAGAGGGAGCCGAGGGAGAGCGGCGCTCCGGCATGGTGCGGGCGGGGAGACGAGGGAGGGGCGGGAAGGCTAGCGGCCGAGCGCGATGGGGTGTGTGGCGGCGGTCGATGGAGGCAGAGGGAGAGTGAATGTCTTGGTGTCGCTAGGGGATTAGGGTTGGGGGTAAGATAGGCCAAGGTGGGATGGTGGGCTGGCCGGTTTGCTTCCTTTTTTTTTGGCTATATTATTATTTTTAGAAAAATAGTTTAGGCAATATATTATAAATAGTTATTATGAACATATTCATGGCATAGGTTGTTAAAATGATAGGTTTTTGGTCAATATCATTTTAATGTTTAAATGTATATATTGGTATGGGAAACAATGGTGCCAAATTGAGTTGTCAAATTATTTTTAGAAATATCATTTTCCATTTTCTAAGTGCCAAAAATAAAAAATGATATTTATAAAAATAATTTGAAAAAACTCATGTCTACAACATTGTTTGCAATACCAAGGTACACATATGTGTAAAACATGGGCACATTATTACAAACTATGCCACGGGAATGATCATCATTTGAAGCGGAACTCATACATGTTTATAAATGATTGATCTTTTTGTGAAGAAGTTTTTTGGAAACTTTGTAAAAACTCAAGTTTATCTTTTTTCTATCAACTACTACACATAAGTGGACTCCATGCCAAATGATTTCATTTTTTGAGTATTTTTTCACTTTATTTGATTTTTTTTGAAAAAATGGTCAAAATGGTCACCACGGCTATTCCTCGAAAGGGGTCGAATTTTTTGAAACTATCAACGGTTTTATGATATAACCACTACTTGTGTACCTTAAAATGTTTTTTGTAAAATTTCCAGAGCAAACTATCACACACTTTTAGTTTAAATTTGAATTACTTTCGAAAAATCAGCATAAAATCGTTTAAATAGGTGAAATTAGGTAGAAACTGAAAAAATTACTAATATTTCTGTATTATCCATCAAATATGGTCTACTTTGTGTGGACATTAGATGGGTGCCATTTTGCACCATATTTGTTGTACTTGCTTCACAAAAAGTCATTTTTTACATTTAAAAAATAAAAAATGATATTTATAAAAATAATTTGAAAAAACTAAGTTCTGCAACATTGTTTGCCATACCAAGTTACACCTATGTGTCAAATATGGGCACATTATCACGAACTATGCCACAGGAATAATCATATCTAGGTTATTTGAATCGAAACGCATACATGTTTATAGATGATTGATCTTTTTGTGAAGATTTTTTTTGAAAACTTTGTAAAAACTCAAATTTATCATTTTTTCTATCAACTACTACACATAAGAGGACTCCATGCCAAAGGATTTCATTTTTTGAATATTTTTTCATTTTATTTGATTTTTTTTGAAAAAATGGTCAAAATGGCCACCACGGCTATTCGTCGAAAGGTGTTGAATTTTTCAAAACTATCGACGGTTTTGTGATATAACCACTACTTGTGCACCTTAAAATGAATTTTGTAAAGTTTCCAGAGCAAACTATCTCACACTTGTAGTTCAAATTTGAATTACTTTTGGAAAATCGGCATAAAGTCGTTTAAATAGGCGAAATTAGGTAGAAACTGAGAAAATTACTAATATTTCTGAATTATCCATCAAATATGGTCTACTTTGTGTGGACATTGGATGGGTGCCATTTTGCATCATATTTGTTGTACTTGCTCCACAAAAAAAGTCATTTTTCACATTTAAAAAATAAAAAAATGATATTTATAAAAATAATTTGAAAAAACTCAGTTCTGCAACATTGTTTACCATACCAAGGTACACCTATGTGTCAAATATGGGTACATTATCACAAACTTTGAGTACTTTTTCACTTTATTTGTTTTTTTTTTGAAAAAATGGTCAAAATGGCGTATTTCCTATACCGCTGGCGGACAGCAATGGTGTCCGCCAGCGGTAATTTCCTGCTTTCAGCTGGGCCCAGCGGGGCTAACTACCGCTGGCGGGCGCGCCAAACCGTCCGCCAGCGGTACTTTAGTTACCGCTGGCGAACAAGGTCACCGTCCGCCAACGGTAATTAGCCCCGCCTGCTCGGTTCTGCGTCACGCTACCGCTGGCGTGCGAGTCACTCCGTCCGCCAGCGGTCACCCAAGTACCGCTGGCGTGCGCTATAAAATGTGCGCCAACAGTAATAGCGCTGGCGAACGGTTTGGCCCGTCCGTCAGCGGTAGTGTGGTGGATATAATCATTTTCCTACTAGTGTTATAGATGTAATCTCACCGAGTGGGCTGATAACCCACAAGTACAGGGGATCGCGTGTAGCCTTTTCGATAAGTAAGAGTGTCGAACCCAACGAGGAGCTAAATGTAGGACAAGTATTCTCTCAAGTTCTATCAACCACTGATACAACTCTACGCACACTAAACGTTTACTTTATCTAGAAAATAAAACTAGACTACAATACGGGTATGAGAGATAGCTTTGCGAGATAATAAATAACAAGAAAGTAAATGTTAGTGCTGCAGCAATAAAGTACACTAAGTAACCATAAACTAACAGTACCATGAGTGTGGAAAAGTCGTGGTAATTGTGATGGCTTTGTCCAAGATTAATGAGTGAAGATATCGGGTTCATTGTCTTCGATGCAGTTTTCTATGTGGGAGAGGCTAAATATACATGCACTCCACTACTTGCGATTGCAAGTACTATATGATTGGATTGTTAGAAAGTATCCGCGAATACTAACAATGCATTAAGTTTTCCCCAACCATAGCCTTCAGTTCATGGTCCTCTTACTCCCATACGTGCAACTAACCGGTTCGAGTCCTTAGGTTTCTGTCACTCCGGCAGGCCTACCCCCTTCGTTTACAAATACTACTAACCCTAGGGTGTTTGATCCATGCGCGCACAAATATAATGGACACCAAAGGACAGTACCATATCAACATACAACTCGAATGAACCAAATACATTCAACCATTCAATCTAAGAACAAATAAACTACGAAAACATGACATAGATCATAGGATAAATATTATAGCATCAAACACCATGTTTACATAGGACGGTACAGAGTTGTGTGGGAGGATGAACCAATGTATACAAGGAGGAATTGGCGATGGAGATGGCGGTGAAGACGGTGAAGGGGACAGCGAGGAGCGCAGGGCGGCGGTGGCGCGGGGAACTCCTCCCGCGCCACCGGCATCAATGGGGTGCGCCGCCCCTCAGCCCCCTTCCTCCATGGCTTCTTGGGAGCCCTCCCCATGGAGATGAGGTCCATGGGGGAGGCACAAACGTGACTTTGGCGGCTGGAAATTCGTGGGTATGAGGTGTTGGCCTGTAACATCCCAATTTTCACAAAAATTTAAAACTTTCAAATTGCATCATGCATCATGTCATTGCATCCTTGTCTGTGTTTTGTTTCCTTTCAAATTATGAAAGTTAGAGAAATATCTTAAAACCATAATTAGCAAAGTATCTGCAAGTGCTTACCCAAACTACTTCGTTTAAAAAAAATATTGTAAATTATATCCTCAACTCATACTAAATAATGTGGGGTATGTTTTTACAAAATTATTGAAAGTGGTTTGAGTAAATTTGAGTTTGAAATGCAAAAGTTATTTGATTTTGTGTAAAAACAGAAAAGAAAATAAAATTCTGGAAAAAATGCGTTCCTACGCTAATTGGCCCGAGCCCAACTAATCTAACGCTCGTGCGCGGCAGATAGCGCGGCCCAACCGCGTGCACTCGCCCGCTGACAGCCGGGACCCACCTGTCAGCGCCTTCCTCGCCGTATCCGAACAGCGCCTTCCTCGCCGTATCCGAACGGCATCGACGTCCGTGCTCGACATGGCCTCCGCCCGCCACAGCCCTAGCCCCTCCCCCACGTCTCCTGCCCCATAAAAAGGAGCGCCTCGACGTCCGCGCCCCCAATCCGCAAAAACCCTAACCCTAGATACTGCCGCCATCACGAATCTCGTCACCGGAGCGCCACGCCACCGCCGCCGTGTTTTGTGGATTCCGGTGAGTTCAACGACCCGCGCCACCCCCTTTTTGGTCACCAGAGACTCCACGCAGCTCGGCGCACCTCCCTGACGCATTGCGGTTTTGTTTTGCACGCCACATCGACGAGCCCGTCCGCGACCGAAGCAAAGCCGCCGTCTTCGTCAACTCCGGCGAGTGATTCCTGGTGAGTCCGTGCACCCCGACGATGACCACTTCGCCATCGACCTCGCCTGGACCTCCTCTTCACACGGGTATGTCCCAGTGGTCCCAGCTCGGTCTCTAGCGCGTAGCCGTGCCACCGCCGCCGCGTAGGTAGGTCGTCGGAGTAACTTCGGCGAGTAGCGCCGCCCGTTTTTATGCCGCATTAGATCTAGGTCGTCGGATCGTGATTCAACGGTGGGGATTAGAAGATCTGCGCGAAGAGGTATTGGCCAACCAGATGTCACCACGTCGTCAAAGTTACCCACGAGGCCCGCGTCCGTCCGTCCGCGTCCGCGCCCGCACCCGTCTGCGTCCGCGTCGCCCGCAATCTGCAGAAGACCAGTCAACGGGAGGCTCCGCACCAATCAGAGAACGACACGTCATCCAAGGACTTCAGCGCGAGGATTTCCTTTGTTTTCTTTACAGTTTAGCCCCTGCGCATCACAGATTAGTCCCTGCGATTTAGATCTATTATTAATTTTTACTCGTTTATCCAAATTTTATGTACTTTATATTTCTGGAAAGCATATGACACGTAGAAACTTTTGGCATAATTAGTTTTACGTTTTGTCAAACTTATTTTGGTTCAATTTTAAAAATGGTTGTTTAAGTAAATTTGACTTAACTTAAATTTAAAAATTGATTTTTGGGTAAATCCAATTGCTATAACTTTGTTTAATTTATAATTGGCCGTAGGAATACTCTACTATTTTTGTAACAGTATTTTTCTATGTTTTTCGTAATTAATATAAATTAAATGCTTATAGGTGGTAATTTAATAATTAAAATTGATTAAAATTAATTTTTATTCCTATATTTGACTAATAAAATGACTTAGTCATATTTCTGATCAACTTAGTTACAAAAGTACTTAGAAATATTCTGCCTCTCTAAATTAAGTATTTATTTCTTCCTTAGAAAATTTTGATAATAAAAATTTTGACAACACTTTTTCTTAGAAATTTCCTTAGAAATTTTCAACATCTTATTAATACTAGATCTTGTCCTTAGAAAATTTTAGCATCTTGAAAACTTAGTTGTTTCCTTAGAAAATATTCTAAGTAATTGATATGAAAAATGTTTGTTCTTAGAAAATTCATACCTTTTCCTTAGAAATTATTTTGCACTTCTTATTTTGTTTACTTTCCTTAGAAATTATTTGGACTTGATGTATTATCTTTAGTCCTTAGTTAAATTTCGACCCCAAGTGTTATGATCTTGGTCCTTAGTCATTTTTCGACCATCTTGCTTGCCTTGCATTAACTTAGAATAATTTCATGGCATGGCATGCATCTCTAGTCCTTAGAAATATTTTGCACATCATGCATGGAGTATTTTTCTTTAGAAGTTTTATGAAACTTGTTATGTATTGTTTGTTGTGTTAGAATCTCCGGAGGGAAACGAGGAGTGTTCTAGCTGTTGTTGCTATTCTGCTTGTTGCCAAGGCAAGTGGCACACCCCCATAAGTTTCCTAAGTATTTTTCTATGCATGACTTAGTGTATTTCTTTATATGCATGTGTAGGATAGTATTGCTATGTTGAAACTACTATCTCCTCTACACTAGTTGTGTCTAGAATCCTATTGATAACTTAGTAGAATTATTGATGCTATGCAAAAGTGTTTTATTGAAAAGTTAAATTCTACTAAGTTAATTTATCACCTGGGTGGATTTGGGCTTGCTTGGCTGTCAGAGTTGAGTGTTTATTCACTTGTGGATTGCCACCCAGGATTAAAGGGACCAATGTTTCTCTAAGTGAAGTTGCTTACCGTGCAGCCATTAGTCATATGGGCTCTGGCTAGATGGATTAAGTTGCGTGGACTCCTCCCGGCTTGACAAGCAGATGTAGAGGATGTAGGTGGAACGGGTCAAGCCAGTATGGGATGGGGAATATGCTTCTGAAAAGTCTCGTCTCAACTCTCTCCTTTTCCTTAGCACAATTTGAGTGCTTGAGGATAGTTTGGGTTTGTTGGGTCTAATGGTGAAAGTGCATAACCTCTGCAGAGTTTAAAACTAAGTACTTAGCCGTGTCCCCGGTTACGGACAATTCAAGCAGCTGATCAAGGATGTCAATGGAGGCTCCCAACATCTCAATTTCATTAAGTAAAATTTTGATGGGTGAACAAGGGTAGAAGAGACTATGGATTTCATGCCATATTGTCTCAAACATTTGAAGAAAATGTTTTACAAAGTGTTAGGCAAAATTAGCTTTTATGCAAAATAGCCTTGAACTCCACCAGCCAAATATGCATATAGGCTATAGAGTTATTCCATTAAGTGTCCACATAGTGTCACTTGCCAGATCCATTTTTAATGGTATCTGACCCACTCTGTAGCAAATTATTAATTGTTGCAGAATTTTTTGACGATGAATAAGGACTACGTTTGGGTTTCGAGTCTGCAACCAACATGTTTTCGCCTGTGGCGCATCATGAAGATGGAGGCTCTTTAAAGATTTATTTCCGCTGCTTTATTGTTTTAAGCTAGCTTTAAGCTATGCAAAGACGTATCGAACCATTTATTTTTCCAGTTCCAGATCATTCGTGTAATAATTGATACAATGTTGTGATATTCATCTTAAACTGTGTGTGCAAATGAAACGATCCAGGGGTTTGCACTATACACAGGTACCTTGCCATTTTCTAAGTGCAGGTGCATTACAGATGGTATCAGAGCATAGTGTTGCCTGTAGGATCGAAACCCTAGGTTTGGTTAGAAATAAGTTGGCCAAAAACTTAATTTATTTGACTAAGTATAAAAGCTTCTATGAAATATTCTTGCTTTTTCTTCTAATTACTCGTAATTCTTTACTTATGCATTTTATCTCATACCTTGTTCTTCCTAACTGAAGGATGAAGAGATTCGAGTACACTTGTGAGGAGGACTACCCGGTGACCCGCTTCGGCAGCATCATGTTCGACATCCTCAAGCACCTGAAGCTACCTACACCCATGATCAAGGGATGCATCTTGAAGAAGTTCAAAAGAGAAGGCCTTTGGGGAATCAGGGTGTTTCAACAAGGACGTGAAGGCAAAGCACCCATTGAGTACAGAATAATGGGAGTCTCCATGGAGAGAGGAATCGACATCATCATGCAACACGTGAGAGCTTGTGGAGGGGCACTACTCCTTCCCTTTTGGAAGGCGTGACGCTGAAGGATCACCCTTCTGCTATGGCACCGAGAACATGGGCAAAGATGAGTTCGTGAGCGATTATTTACAAGGCCTGGAACTCTTAGTCCATGATCTTTACTTTGATACCAATGAAGAACTCCACAAAAATGATGAGCTTTGCGCCCAAGTCGAAGGAGCTAGAAGAGAAGTTCAAGGCCCAAGAGAAGAAATTCATAAGTCAAGAGAAGAGAGTCAAGCAAAGAAACAAGCAAATAAGGGACTTGAAGGAAGAACTCTCCACCAACGATGTGGAGCTTGAAGCTGATTGTGACTTGATCAAGCGACTTCGTGCTGAGAAGAAGGAACTCCACGAGAGAAACTCAGAATTGGAGAAGGAAGTGAAGGATCTCAGAAGCGTGCTCATTCAGGAAGGCTTTGAAATCCAAGAATTTGAAGAAGAAGTAGATGAAGCCGCCATGATTGAGGACTAGGATAGCTAGAGAGACTACCATTTTACTTTACGCTTCAAAATTTCGAATTTTTAGTTTTGGATCCACCAACTTGTGGTAGGACAATACCTAGTTTTCCCTTTGTTGCTATTTTCGACCAAGACAAGTGAAAAGTGAATAAGCGAAAGTTTAATTGTTGAAGTGTTGCTTGTTGATTGTTGAATGCTTGTATGGGTAGAATTATTTCTCATAGACCTGTCTATCTTCTACTCATCTATGCTAAAACCACAGATGCCTCCCCGTCGTGCACCTACAACAACAACAACGAAGCTATGATGCAACAGATGATGGCGGCCCAGACTCAGCTGATGACCATGATGGCTCAATTCATGGCAAATCAACATGGACCTCCACCACCACCACCCCTCCCCAAGTGGACAGACTTGCCAGGTTCCTTAGGCTTAGGCCAAACAAGTTCTCAACTACAACTAACCCAATTGTGCTGATGACTGGCTGCGTTCTGTGCAAAATGATCTGGTGACAGCTGAATGTGAAGATGCTGAGAAAATTAGGTTCACCGCACATCTGCTTGAAGGACCTGCAGCCCAATGGTGGGAAACTTATCAGATTACTCACCCATTGGACACTTTGACTTGGGAGGATTTCAAGAAGGATTTCGTAATGCTCATATCTCCACAGGCGTTATGAATCTGAAACAGAAGAGTTCCGCAATCTGCGTCAGGGGAACAGAAGTCTTAACGAGTACATGGATGACTTTCATGCCTTGTCTCGATATGCTCCTGAGGACATTGACACAGATGCAAAGAGGAAGGCTAAATTTCTCAAGGGACTAAGTGATGAGCTGAAGGTACCTTTGACTGTGGCTTATGCTCCAACTATCAGACTATTCTTGATCAAGCAATCACCCTTGAGATAGCATGAAGATAGCTGAAAATAGGAAGAGGAAGATGAATTCAAACAAGCACCACTCTGAACCCTCATTCAAGAAGCACTTTGTTCATGATGGGCACCATGGTCATAAACATGGGAACCACAATGGGGGCAACTTTCACAAACCCCATGCTCACAATCACAATGGAGGATTCAAGGGGAACAATGGAGGATCGAATGGAGGACACAGGGGAAATGGACATGCTGGATATAACCATAGCAATGGACAGCATCGCCCAAATTCTGAACCCAAGAAAGATCTCAGCCAAGTGCTTTGCTTCAAGTGCAACAACAAGGGCCATTATGCCACAGATTGCCCTGAGAAGAGAGTGGACACTCCTACCAAGCCCAATCCTTTCCACAAGGGACATGTGAACCACATCAATGTTGAAGAAGTCTTTGATGAACCTGATGCTGTGATTGGTACGTTCCCAATCAACTCTTGTCCAGCATTAGTTTTATTTGATACCGGAGCATCTCATTCATTCATTTCAAGAGAATTTGTAAACAAGCATGGGTTACTTGAGGAAACCATAGGAAAACCTATTAGCGTAAGTTCTCCTGGTGGAGAGATGTTAGTAAACTCTGGGTGTAGACGACTAAATCTTGAAATTGGAAAACATCAGTTCCGGCAGACTTAATAATCCTAGAAACCCAAGGCTTATATGTTATACTAGGGATGGATTGGATGACCGTTTCGAAGGAGTCATAGACTGTGCAAACAGAGCAATTACCCTCACCACTCCAGAGAGAAGAAGATCAGATTCAAGTCAAAATTTGAAATGAAGAAGGTTAGGCTTAATTCTCTTAAGGGGGTTAGCCTCGGTGATGTGCTCATAGTAAGGGAATACCCAGATGTGTTTCCTGAAGAACTACCGGAAATGCCACCCGATAGGGATGTTGGGTTTCTCATTGAGCTTAAACCAGGCACAGGGCCAATAGCCAAGAGGCCATACCCAATGGCAATAGAAGAACTGAAAGAACTCAAGAAACAGTTAGAGGAACAGTTGCAGAAAGGTTTTATCCGTCCAAGCTCTTCACCTTGGGGAGCACCAATCTGTTTGTTCAGAAGAAAGATAGTACTCAGAGGCTTGTCACGGACTATAGAGCCTTGAATGAAGTAACAATTAAGAATAAATACCCACTTCCTAGAATCAATGACCTCTTTGATCAATTGAAAGGAGCATGTGTGCTCTCAAAAATTGATCTCGGATCTGGATACTTTCAGATGAAGGTTAGGGAGTTAGACATACCTAAGATTGCGTTCACCACCCGATACGGTCTGTACGAGTACACAGTTATGCCTTTTGGCTTAACCAATGCGCCGGCATACTTCATGAATATGATGAATAAAGTGTTCATGGATTTCTTAGACAAGTTTGTCGTTGTGTTCATTGATGACATCTTGATCTACTCCAAAAGACACAAGGAACATGAGGAACATCTACGTCAAGTTTTGCAAAGGCTTAGAGAGCACAAGTTATATGGCAAGTTCAGCAAATGTGAGTTTTGGCTGAATCAAGTTGGATTCCTAGGACACATTGTGTCTAAGGATGGAATAGCAGTAGACCCTGAAAAGGTTTTGGCTGTAACCAACTGGGAGTCGCCCAAGAATGTGGGAGATATCCATAGTTTCCTGGGACTAGCGGGATATTATAGGAGATTCATTGAAAATTTCTCCAAAATTGCCAAGGCTATGACTGAACTACTGAAAAAGGGTAAGAAGTTTGAGTGGACAGAGGCCTGTGAGACTAGTTTCCAAGAACTAAAGAAGCGCTTAGTATCAGCACCAGTCCTGTGTTTTCCTAACCTAGAGAAAGATTTCCAAGTGTATTGCGACGCTTCACATCGAGGTCTCGGAGGTGTGTTGATGCAAGAAGGCAAAGTGGTGTCATATGCTTCAAGGCAGCTCAAGAAGCATGAAGTCAATTACCCCACCCATGACCTAGAATTAGCAGTTGTAGTACATGCTCTGAAGATTTGGAGACCCTATCTATGGGGAAAACGTTGTGAAGTGTTCATAGATCATAAAAGCCTCAAGTACTTCTTTACTCAGAAGGAAATGAACTTACGTCAAAGGAGATGGCTGGAATTGATGAAGGACTACGACCTGAGTTTGCAATATCACCCGGAAAAGCCAATATAGTAGCAGATGCCTTAAGCCGTAAAACTTAAGTTAACGGACTCACGGCAGGGGAATTGCCAGATGACCTATGCAAGGGATTCAAGGATCTTAGGTTGGAGATAGTACCTGAAGGTTTCGTAGCGTCTCTAGAAGTGCAACCTTGTTTAATGGACAAAATCAAAGAAGCTTAGAAGGAAGACAAAGTGATGGAAGAAATCAGGAAGAACTTAAGTGAAGGCAAGGCCAAAGGATTTCGACTAGATGAAGAAGGCACAATATGGTTCATGGAACGAATTTGTGTTCCAGAAGATGTTGATCTCAGAAAGTTGATACTTCAGGAAGCCCATGACTCACCTTACTCCATACACCCGGGTAACACCAAGATGTATATGGACGTGAAGGAGACGTTTTGGTGGAACAATTTGAAAAGAGATATTGCCGAATATATTGCCAAGTGTGATGTGTGTAGCCGCGTAAAGGCTGAACATCAGAAGCCATCGGGGTTACTTCAGCCTTTGCCAGTACCCGACTGGAAATGGGATCAGATTGGGATGGACTTCATCACAGGTCTACCCAGAACCAAGTCTGGTTATGATTCTATTTGGGTTATTGTTGATCGTTTGACCAAGTAGCTCATTTCGTGCCTGTAAAGACAACGTACACCAGTGCCAAGTTAGCAGATATCTACATGAAGAGAATAGTATGTTTGCATGGAGTTCCAAAGAAGATTGTGTCAGATAGAGGCACTCAATTCACTTCACATTTCTGGAAACAGTTACATGAAGTCCTTGGAACTAGACTAGAGTTTAGCACAGCCTTCACCCACAGACTGATGGACAGACTGAAAGGGTAAATCAAATTCTGGAGGACATGCTGAGAGCATGTGCATTAGACTATAAGTCCAGTTGGGATGATAATCTCCCGTATGTTGAGTTCTCTTATAATAATAGTTACCAAGCCAGCATAGAAATGTCACCATTTGAAGCACTGTATGGAAGAAAATGCACTACTCCACTTTTGTGGAGTGGAGTAGGAGAAAGAAGTCTGTTTGGTCCTGATATAATCGAAGAAGCTAAAGAAAAGGTTAGGCTGATTAAGGACATATTGAAGACAGCCAATCCAGGCAGAAAAGTTATGCTGATTCCAAACGGAGAGAAGTCACTTATGATATCGGAGACAGAGCTTATCTTAGAGTCTCACCACTTCAAGGAGTGAAGAGGTTTGGAATCAAAGGAAAACTGTCACCAAGATTTATTGGACCTTATAGAGTGTTGTCTCGTAAAGGAGAAGTGGCATATGAGTTGGAACTACCGGAAGCACTTTCGGCAGTTCACAATATCTTCCATGTTAGTCAGCTGAAGAAGTGTCACCCTGAAATGGCAGAAACTCCGCTGAGAGATACAGTGCCACTAGAAGAAGTTCAGCTGGAAAGTGATCTCACTTATGAGGAAAAACCCATAAAAATTCTGGAGACAGCAGAGAGAATTACCAGAACCAAGACTATCAAGTTTTGCAAAGTACAATGGAATCACCATTCAGAAGAAGAAGAAGCAACTTGGGAAAGAGAAGATGACCTCAAAGAAGAACATCCTTACCTATTTGCTAGCCAATCCGTATCTCGAGGGCGAGATTCATCTTAGGGGGTTAGGTTTGTAACATCCCAATTTTCACAAAAATTTAAAACTTTCAAATTGCATCATGCATCATGTCATTGCATCCTTGTCTGTGTTTTGTTTCCTTTCAAATTATGAAAGTTAGAGAAATATCTTAAAACCCTAATTAGCAAAGTATCTGCAAGTGCTTATTCAAACTACTTCGTTTAAAAAATATTGTAAATTATATCCTCAAGTCATACTAAATAATGTGGGGTATGTTTTTACAAAATTATTGAAAGTGGTTTGAGTAAATTTGAGTTTGAAATGCAAAAGTTATTTGATTTTGTGTAAAACAGAAAAGAAAATAAAATTCTGGAAAAAATGCGTTCCTACGCTAATTGGGCCGAGCCCAACTGTTCTAACGCTCATGCGCGGCAGATAGCGCGGCCCAACCGCGTGCACTCGCCCGCTGACAGCCGGGACCCACTGTCAGCGCCTTCCTCGCCGTATCTGAACGGCATCGACGTCCGTGCTCGACACGGCCTCCGCCCTCCGCAGCCCTAGCCCCTCCCCCACATCTCCTGAACCATAAAAAGGAGCACCTCGACGTCCGCGCCCCCAATCCGCAAAAACCCTAACCCTAGATACCGCCGCCATCGCGAATCTCGTCACCGGAGAGCCACGCCACCGCCGCCGTGTTTTGTGGATTCCGGTGAGTTCAACGACCCATGCCACCCCCTTTTTGGTCACTAGAGACTCCACGCAGCTCGGCGCACCTCCCTGACGCATTGCGGTTTTGTTTTGCACGCCAGATCGACGAGCCGTCTGCGACCGAAGCAAAGCTGCCGTCTTCGTCAACTCCGGCGAGTGATTCCGGCGAGGCCGTGCACCCCGACGACGACCACTTCACCATCGACCTCGCCTGGACCTCCTCTTCACACGGGCATGTCCCAGCGGTCCCAGCTCGGTCTCTAGCGCGTAGCCGTGCCATCGCCGCCGCGTAGTTAGGTCGTCGGAGTAACTTCGGCGAGTAGCGCCGCCCATTTTTATGCGCATTAGATCTAGGTCGTCGGATCGTGATTCAACGGTGGGGATTAGAAGATCTGCGCGAAGAGGTATTGGCCAACCAGATGTCGCCACGTCGTCAAGTTACCCATGAGGCCCGCGTCCGTCCGTCCGCGTCCGCGCCCGCACCCGTCCGCGTCCGCGTCGCCCGCAATCTGTAGAAGACCAGTCAACGGGAGGCTTCGCACCAATCAGAGAACGACACGTCATCCAAGGACTTCAGCGCGAGGATTTCCTTTGTTTTCTTTACAGTTTAGCCCCTGCGCATCACAGATTAGTCCCTGCGATTTAGATCTATTATTAATTTTTACTCGTTTATCCAAATTTTATGAACTTTATATTTCTGGAAAGCTTATGACACGTAGAAACTTTTGGCATAATTAGTTTTACGTTTTGTCAAACTTATTTTGGTTCAATTTTAAAAATGGTTGTTTAAGTGAATTTGACTTAACTTAAATTTAAAAATTGATTTTTGGGTAAATCCAATTGCTATAACTTTGTTTAATTAATAATTGGCCGTAGGAATACTCTACTATTTTTGTAACAGTATTTTTCTATGTTTTTCGTAATTAATATAAATTAAATGCTTATAGGTGGTAATTTAATAATTAAAATTGATTAAAATTAATTTTTATTCCTATATTCGACTAATAAAATGACTTAGTCATATTTCTGATCAACTTAGTTACAAAAGTACTTAGAAATATTCTGCCTCTCTAAATTAAGTATTTCTTTTTTCCTTAGAAAATTTTGATAATAAAAATTTTGACAACACTTTTTCTTAGAAATTTCCTTAGAAATTTTCAACATCTTATTAATACTAGATCTTGTCCTTAGAAAATTTTAGCATCTTGAAAACTTAGTTGTTTCCTTACAAAATATTCTAAGTAACTGATATGACAAATGTTTGTCCTTAGAAAATTCATACCTTTTCCTTAGAAATTAGTTTGCACTTCTTATTTTGTTTACTTTCCTTAGAAATTATTTGGACTTGATGTATTAGCTTTAGTCCTTAGTTAAATTTCGACCCCAAGTGTTATGATCTTGGTCCTTAGTCATTTTTGGACCATCTTGCTTGTCTTGCATTAACTTAGAATAATTTCATGGCATGGCATGCATCTCTAGTCCTTAGAAATATTTTGCACATCATGCATGGCATATTTTTCCTTAGAAGTTTTATGAAACTTGTTATGTATTGTTTGTTGTGTTAGAATCTCCGGAGGGAAACGAGGACTGTTGCAGCTGTTGTTGCTATTCTGCTTGTTGCCAAGGCAAGTGGCACACCCCCATAAGTTTCCTAAGTATTTTTCTATGCATGACTTAGTGTATTTCTTTATATGGATGTGTAGGATAGTATTGCTATGCTGAAACTACTATCTCCTCTACACATGTTGTGTCTAGAATCCTATTGATAACTTAGTAGAATTATTGATGTTATGCAAAAGTGTTTTATTGAAAAGTTAAATTCTACTCAGTTAATTTATCACCTGGGTGGATTTGGGCTTGCTTGGATGTCAGAGTTGAGTGTTTATTCACTTGTGGATTGCCACCCAGGATTAAAGGGACCAATGTTTCTCTAAGTGAAGTTGCTTACCATGCAGCCATTAGTCATATGGGCTCTGGCTAGATGGATTAAGTTGCGTGGACTCCTCCCGGCTTGACAAGCAGATGTAGAGGATGTAGGTGGAACGGGTCAAGCCAGTATGGGATGGGGAATATGCTTCTGAAAAGTCTCGTCTCAACTCTCTCCTTTTCCTTAGCACAATTTGAGTGCTTGAGGATAGTTTGGGTTTGTTAGGTCTAATGGTGAAAGTGCACAACCTCTGCAGAGTTTAAAACTAAGTACTTAGCCGTGTCCCCGGTTACGGACAATTCAAGCAGCTGATCAAGGATGTCAACGGAGGCTCCCAACATCTCAATTTCATTAAGTAAAATTTTGATGGGTGAACAAGGGTAGAAGAGACTATGGATTTCATGCCATATTGTCAACATTTGAAGAAAATGTTTTACAAAGTGTTAGGCAAAATTGGCTTTTATGCAAAATAGCCTTGAACTCCACCAGCCAAATATGCATATAGGCTATAGAGTTATTCCATTAAGTGTCCACATAGTGTCACTTGCCAGATCCAATTTTAATGGTTTTTGACCCACTCTGTTGCAAATTATTAATTGTTGCAGAATTTTTTGACGATGAGTAAGGACTACGTTTGGGTTTCGAGTCTGCAACCAACATGTTTTCTCCTGTGGAGCATCATGAAGATGGAGGCTCTTTGAAGATTTATTTCCGCTGCTTTATTGTTTTAAGCTAGCTTTAGGCTATGCAAAGACGTATCGAACCATTTATTTTTCCAGTTCCAGATCATTCGTGTAATAATTGATACAATGTTGTGATATTCATCTTAAACTGTGTGTGCAAATGAAACGATCCAGGGGTTTGCACTATACACAGGTACCTTGCCATTTTCTAAGTGCAGGTGCATTACAGATGGTATCAGAGCATAGTGTTGCCTGTAGGATCGAAACCCTAGGTTTGGTTAGAAATAAGTTGGCCAAAAACTTAATTTATTTGACTAAGTATAAAAGCTTCTATGAAATATTCTTGCTTTTTCTTCTAAGTACTCGTAATTCTTTACTTATGCATTTTATCTCATACCTTGTTCTTCCTAACTGAAGGATGAAGAGATTCGAGTACACTTGTGAGGAGGACTACCGGTGACCCGCTTTGGCAGCATCATGTTCGACATCCTCAAGCACCTGAAGCTACCTACACCCATGATCAAGGTATGCATCTTGAAGAAGTTCAAAAGAGAAGGCCTTTGGGGAATCAGGGTGTTTCAACAAGGACGTGAAGGCGAAGCACCCATTGAGTACAGAATAATGGGAGTCTCCATGGAGAGAGGAATCGACATCATCATGTAACACGTGATAGCTTGTGGAGGGGCACTACTCCTTCCCTTTTGGAAGGCGTGACGATGAAGGATCACCCTTCTGCTATGGCACCGAGAACATGGGCAAAGATGAGTTCGTGAGCGATTATTTCCAAGGCCTGGAACTCTTAGTCCATGATCTTTACTTTGATACCAATGAAGAACTCCACAAAAATGATGAGCTTTGCGCCCAAGTCCAAGTGAATGATGAGAAGATAAAAGAGCAAGAAGAGAAGACCAAGGAGCTAGAAGAGAAGTTCAAGGCCCAAGAGAAGAAATTCATAAGTAAAGAGAAGAGAGTCAAGCAAAGAAACAAGCAAATAAGGGACTTGAAGTTCAACCTTTGCTTTCACAAACCATGGCTAACCGAATCCTCGGGTGCCTGCCAACAATCTCATACCATGGAGGAGTGCCTATTTTATTTTAGTTTTTAGATGTTATAATGGTCTAACCAGCTCTTTGCAAAATTAGTGACGAGCAGATGAAGCATGCAAGTCGGGAACTTAATTTAGTATGGAAGATAACAAACCCAACTACTACGTCCTCATGAGCTAAAAACAGTATCACAAAATGAGAAGTATTTTGAAGGTTTTAAAGGTAGCACATGCAAATTTACATGGAATAGTTCGAAATACCATGCATAGGAATTCATGGTGGACTCTTTGGGATAACTTGGTTTTAGGGATTTGGATGCACGAGCAGCATTCCCGCTCAGTACATGTGAGTGCTAGCAATAGACTGAGAAGCGAGAATCAAGAGACCAATAACCGTCATAATCATACTTGCGACAGAATAAAATTAACGGAGGCATAAAAATGATTCTGAAACTCTGAGGCAAAATAGATCATCAAGGCTTAATTGACTTTTATTTTTCAGTCATGAACATGTGTGAGCATGTGCCAAGTCGATTCAAGTAAATCATTCAGAGGAGGATACCACAATTCCATACCATCTTATGAACAAGACAATGCATGTTAATATGAAAATAACATAATATGCACTATTAGCTAGTTGAGACTAACCATAAGAAAACATAAACTACTAAACAGTATTATTCACACATCATTTTTAAGTTTCAACAAGTAATCCATTAACCAAGTAAACATTGAAAACAGAGGATAAATAAAATATGTGACGATCAACTTATTAATGTAACCGGTATGTGATGCTAAGATAAATAAATAATAAGATACAGACGCTCCAAGAACATCACATATGATGTGAAAGAATTAAAATATAGTTTCACTAGAGATGACCTGATAATTTTGACGATGAAGAAGGGGTGCATTGGGCATCCCCAAGCTTAGACTCTTGAGTCTTCTTGAAATATGCTGGGGAGATCCATGGGAGCCTCCCCAAGGTTAAGCTTTTCACTCTTCTTAATCCTATTATATCACTCTTCTCTCTTGACCCTTGAAAACTTTCGCCACACCAGACTCAAAGTAAATCTCATTAGAGGGTTAGTGCATAATCAAAAACTCACATGTTCTGTAAGGACGCAATATGACCGTTACTTAAAAATTAGCTACAGTCACTGATATTACGTGAAGCTCTTCCACTCAAAAAAGAATTCCACTCAACACTAGTAAAAGAGAGAATGCAAAATAAAAGACATAATCTGTCTAAAACAGAACAGTCCGCAAAGACGAATTTTTTCAAGACACTTACGATGCTCAGATTTAAAAACTTTGAACTAATGAAAGATGCGTACATATATCAGGATTACGCACAAAACATTGCAGATCAAAATCACATTTCTTTGAATTTATAATTTTCGTACAGTGAACAGCAAAAATCTGTTTCTGCGCTGCAATCAAAATCTAGCATCATCTTATCATTAGAGACTATTCTTGGCACAACAATACGAAAAAGTAAAGATACAAAAGAGTTGCTACAGAAGTAGACAAATGCCTTGACTCAATAAAAGAAAAATTGCAGAAATAAAATTAATGGGTTGCCTCCCATAAACGCTTTTCTTTAACGCCTTTTAACTAGACACTTATTGCAATACATAATATTTTCAAAGTGCTGCTATTAAATCAAATCAAATTTTGTTTTTAAGTTACAGAAAGGTTGCTTAAATGGCCAACTTCTAAATGAAAGGTAAGAACCATTAATAATCAAATGAAAACGCAAAAAGGACACTCTTGCAACAAAAGTCAGAATCTGTACAGAAAAACAGCAGCTGGCAAACGTAATTTTTAGGTGCTCTAAAACATGTCCGAAATTTTAGCCAATTTGTGTGCATGCAGGGGATTCGGTGATACAATATAAGTAATTTTTACGTGATTTTAGAGTTTCCAGTAAAATATGAAAAATCTCGCAATAAGCAGTAGATGTTGAAAACAGAAAATCACATATGTATCAACTAAGCTAAATGGGTAAAACTTGGTACTTTATTTTTGATAAGCTAAGAGACCAGAGGCTAAACAAGACCTAAACATGCTAGCTACAGCAAAGAAAACTCTAAATAAAATTGAAAGTAAAACCTATATAGAATACGAAGAAAGAACCAAATAAAGAAGCAAAAGAAAAGAAAATATTTTTGTTGTTTTGAATTTATAAGGGAAAGTAAAGAGACAATAAAAATCAAATAAAGAGCCTAATAAAACTAAAGAAGGTAAAACCAAAACATATGAAAGCAATTATAATACAAGTTAAGACAATACATATCATGTGGACGGATAATATAGAGTACGAACGAGACAACTTCATGTTAGTTGATGAATAGGGGGATGACTCGGGCATCCCCAAGCATAGATGATTGGATCTTCTTGAATATGTTCTTGGATGCACCTACACATCCCCAAGCTTGAGCTCTTGCGTCTTCTTGTTCATCTCATATCACCATATTGATTAGAACTTATAAGCTACATCCACATAAAACTTCACAAAACTCATTAGTAGGGTTAGTACTCATTAAATAAAATCCACTCATGTTCAAGCATTGGCAAGTTTAATTTAACATTACCTACTGTATACTAACCAATTTATAACGTTTAATGATCAAATAAAAATTATAAACATTAAGTATAAGCACAATTCTAAATAAGCATAACAATCTGCCAAAACTGAACAGTCTGTAAAGATGACACTTAACGAGATAGCTACTTAGCTCAAATGAAAAAACTCAAAACTAATGAAAGACAGATAATAATCTCAGGTTCATGCACAAAAATTTTCAGGTCAAAATACTATTCTGAGATTTATCAAGATTTTATTTACAGAGAAGCACAGAAATCTGTCTAAACTAAACAGTCAGTAAAGATCGAATTTTTTGGGACATCTACGTAACTCAAAGCAGAAAAGTCAAAACTAATGGAATAAAGATCATAAGCATTACATTGCACTCAAGAAATTTCAGATCAAAATCACGTTCTGGTGATTTTAAATATTTTATACGGTGGAGCACAGAAAATCTGTTTCCGGACAGTAAAGCAAAACTATCAACTTTTAATTAACTAAAGACTATAATTAACATTTTATTTTTATGTACAGAGGTATATGCATAATATTTACTTGTTTTTGATGAAAAGCTTCGATGGACAGGTTTGTTTTGGTTTCATAGGCATGAACACAAGTGTTCAAGGTCGACCCCCATTTAACCATTACTCATATTTCCAATCACTTTTCTTTTGAAAACATTTTTAGATAACAACTACAACTAATTTTATTTTGTAATTCGCATTCCCTATCCATAGTAAGATAAAGAACAACTTAAAACTGAAAATAAAAATTACTTAGAGATAAAGCAAACAAGTGCACACAAAAATATTCACCTACGCTATGCCTCCCGGCAACAGCGCCAGAAAAAGTATTGATAACCCACAAGTATAGGGGATCGCGTGTAGCCTTTTCGATAAGTAAGAGTGTCGAACCCAACGAGGAGCTAAAGGTAGGACAAGTATTCTCTCAAATTCTATCAACCACTGATACAACTCTACGCACACTAAACGTTTACTTTATTTAGAAAATAAAACTAGACTACAATACGGGTATGAGATATAGCTTTACGAGATAATAAATAACAAGAAAGTAAATGTTAGTGCTGCAGCAATAAAGTACACTAAGTAACCATAAACTGACAGTACCATGAGTGTGGAAAAGTGGTGGTAATTGTGATGGCTTTGTCCAAGATTAATGAGTGAAGATATCGGGTTCATTGTCTTCGATGCAGTTTTCGATGTGGGAGAGGCTAAATATACATGCACTCCACTACTTGGGATTAAAATACTATATGATTGGATGTTAGAAGTATCCGCGAATACTAACAATGCATTAAGGTTTCCCCAACCATAGCCTTAAGTTCATGGTCCTCTTACTCCCATACGTTCAACTAACCGGTTCGAGTCCTCATGTTTCTGTCACTCCGGCAGGCCTACCCCCTTCGTTTACAAATACTACTAACCCTAGGGTGTTTGATCCATGCGCGCACAAATATAATGGACACCAAAGGACAGTACCATATCAACATACAACTCGACTGAACCAAAGACATTCAACCCATTCAATCTAAGAACAAATAAACTACGAAAACATGACATAGATCATAGGATAAATATTATAGCATCAAACACCATGTTTACATAGGACGGTACAGAGGTGTGTGGGAGGATGAACCACTGTATACAAGGAGGTATTGGCGATGGAGATGGCGGTGAAGACGGTGAAGGGGACAGCGAGGAGCGCAGGGCGGCGGTGGCGCGGGGAACTCCTCCTGCGCCGCCGGCATCAATGGGGTGCGCCGCCCCTTAGCCCCTTCCTCCATGGCTTCTTGGGAGCCCTCCCCCATGGAGATGAGGTCCATGGGGGAGGCAACAACGTGACTTTGGCGGCTGGAAATTGGTGGGTATGAGGTGTTGGCCACGACCTAGGTTTTCTCCTTTTATATAGCTTCTCGGATTTCCATCATCCCATCTAGGGTTGCAGTGGGACGGCGATATCTGGAGCATCTGGACTTGATTGGGCCGAACTTTATGTCCAGATACATTAGGAGAAAATTCCCTGTAACTTTCGCTACTAGACTTTTTCCGTTTGACGTCGTCTTCTGTCCGGTACGTGACAATCTTTAAAAAGAGTTTTCAGACAGATTTCAGGAAAGTCCCAATTCGACTGCAACAAGGTTTCCTCTTGTATTTTTTGATAATTTCTACACATCAAATAGTAAAACAAGAACATTGTGCACTTTTGCAACTATTAATACTTCCTCCGATCCGTTAAAAGTTTCGCTGGAAAACAACGCAAACAGTACAATTGGTACGTATGACTTCCGACTATTTTTGGGGATCGGAGGGAGTAGGTTAGTCCAAATAAATCATAAACTTAATATAAAAACAAGTGTCAAATGTATAATATTAACATGAAACAATCAAAAATTATAGATACGTTTTGGACGTATCATGGGCCCAGAGTATCTTTTTTTTGCGAAACACAGTATAACGCAGACGCTCATATACACGCTCACACACTCACCCTATGAACGCACGCATGCACACCCTACCCCTACGAGCATCTCCGAGAGACTGAGTCGGCGGGTTGAGTCTTGAGATTGACGAAGTCACCACGGGGGTCTCGCTGTCGACGGGAACGTCGCCTCCCACTGAAGAATATTTCACCTTAAATGAGAAACACCAGCGTCAAACCTGGGTTTGAACTCTGGTGGGCTGGGGGTACAACCACCCTCCTAACCATCTTACCACGGGCAAGTTCTCGTGGGCCCGGAGTATCTTTCCATCACACGCATGAATAAATCCCGCTCATGATCACTCGCCTCAACTACTTCCTTAGGATACCCGAAAGTGTCACCTTTATTGTCACGCTAGATAAGACATGACGTTTGATGCGATCAAGTATATTCCAGAAGCAGTGATTTGATATGATCTCACAGTCTGAGAAATAAACTATCATATTACTTTCTAATTGCAATAATGAACTTCTGTGATACGATCCTTTTTGCAATACTTTGGTGGGTAATGTCCATCGCCTTATTCTACTAATAAAATAACTTCATCATCAACCGTTATGAATCTGCATGATCGGGAAATCACGATCAGCCGTTGACTGATGAACTAGTTTATATAGAGGCTTACTATGGACCCCGGTTTGTTTACATACCACACGTGTATTAACAATTCCGATTAATACAGTTATAGCACGGTATAAAACTTATTATAAACTTAATGAGATAATGCGATAAATACTTAATATTTATTTGCCTCTAGGGCATATCTCCTTCATCGCGGGCATGGAGGAGGAGCGGGGGATGGCGGCAACGGCGGGGGCGAGATCTGGCGGCTGTAGGGAGAGGTGAACTCGGAGATGCTCGACAAGTTGCGCTTCTTCGTCCTAGTGTGCGCTCTTCTCGGGCGTCTCCCTGGCTCTCTACCTGGCCGTCGTCGTCAAGAGGCACCTGCAAGTCGCGCCGCCCCTGCAGGCCGGCACCGCGACCGTCAGGGCCATCCTCCACCGCGGGGGATTCTCTGCCGCCGTCTCTGTGCAGGTCGTGTGGACCACTACCGCGGGGGGGGGGGGGGGGGGGGGGGTGTCTCGGCCGCCGGGTCTTGGTCCAGGCCTCCGCGAGCTGTCCCTGCGCCAGCGGCGCGGACGGATTCCCTCCTCCATAGCGCCTTCTCTAGCCTTTCTCTCTCTCTCTCTCAATCTGAGCTCCTCCACAGGCAAAGGTTGAAGACAACCTGCCCCAATTTTTGAGTTGGTGACCAATCCGCTCATACATGACAACTTGATAGACCGTGCGGGTGTTTTACTCTTTCCTTTAATTGGCTTCGCGGTGTTCTATACTAGAGTAACGTATTACGGTAAGAGCATCTCCAACAGACGCGGCAAATGGAGCGCGCGCGCCAAATAACGGGCTTTTCCCGCGCGCGGGGCCATTTCCCGCGCTCCAGCAGTCGCAGGAAAAAAGCGCGCGCGCAAAAAACGTCGGCGCGCGCTGGCCGAAGCGCTACGTTCCGCGCTAAATACACCGCCCCGCGGCGCGCGCGCGCTCACTCCACGCGTCCCCCACTCTTCCCCAACCGCTTCCCCTCTCTCTCCCACCGCTCGCGCCACCGCACGGAATCCGCACCGCCAGCCGCCGCCACCGCGCCGCGCGCCGTCGCCACCATGCCTCCGCGCCGCAGGAACCAGTCCGGCTACCGCGGCGTGCGCGCGCGGCCCAACGGCACGTTCTATGCGGAGGTCTGCTCCGGCGACAAGCGGATCTCCCTCGGGACGTTCGAGACGGCGCACGAGGCGGCCCACGCCTACGACGCGGCAGCATGGCGCCTCGGCCGGAGCCGGCGCCAGATGAACTTCACGGACGTCCACACCGCCCACAGGCGGCGGATCTGGCGCCTCCGCTGCGCCTCGTCACAGCCGAAGAGCGGACCGCCCACCGCCAGCTCCAGGCCCGCCTTCTTATCGCTGACAGGGACGCGCAGCTGGTGGCGGACTATCGCCGGAGGCATCCGCAAGAAGCCGCCGCCGAGGCGGAGCTCTTGGCCCAGTACGCGAATGAGCGGGCGGAGCGGAGGTTCGAGCGGCGGGAGCTCCGGGCCCAGCGGCGCCAGCGCAAGGCCGAGGCGGAGGCGCAGCTCAACAACACCACCTGGGAGGAGGAAGACCCCAGGTGGGAACATCTGTGGTCCGAGATCTCCGATACTTCCGAGAGCTCGGACTCCGACTTTGATATCTAGTTAGCTTAAATGTAGTCTGTTAGTTTAGCAATGTAGTCTGTTAGTTTAATCGAGTATGTTAGTCTATGTTTTAGTCAACGAACGTTCGTCTGTTCGTTCTAATAATAAAATTTTATTTTCAGTCCATCTTTTGATTCGGTTGTATATATGTTTGATGCAAAATGTTGTCTGTGCTGCGCGCGCTGGAATTTTTAGCGCCGCTGCTGGAGCAAAAATTTTAAGCGCGCGTGCGCTGGAATATAGCGCGTCTGCTAAAACAAAACAGGCGTTGCGCGCGAAAAATCGCAATTCTGGCGCGGCAAAAAAAAATTAGCGCGCCGGCGAGTTGGGCGTCTGTTGGAGATGCTCTAATAATGTGGTTGCATGTTGCAACGCTTGAAGAAGCTGAAGTGAGTACAGATGTGGACCGTAGATTGAACAGCGAGTGAAAGTGTGATTCCATGAACGTACGTACAGATACGATGGTTCCAATTCATCACTGAAGATACACATGCATCGATCTCTGCATGCATGCAATCGATCGGTGTGCTCCTTTTGGCCCTGGCACGGGAGCTTGACAGATGCAGCAAGGCGTACACGCATGGGCTTTGGGCGGTTGCGCGCAGCCTCTTCTCACACGTGACCTATCGCCATCGATCACCACCGGCCAGCAGCAGCGTTCCGTCCAAAACGCCATGGATCGATCGCTAGCTCGATCATGAAGGCAGATTGGCCGCTTCCTCGATAAATTCCAACATCTCTTAATTTGTGAATATATGCGTATATGTATGCATGGTAGGTGTAGTCCTGCAGTACGTGCTTGTGTCATTGTGTGAGCAAAACATCTGATGGTATTCATCTCGGTGTCGTTTACGCGCGCGGCGCTAGGATCTTGTCTGCGTGGTTGATTTCGATCGACGCGACTAGCGCGTACGCATAATAGTATGACGGATGGATGTACTAGCTTGTTCGCATGGCGACCTACCATCGATCGAATCGACGACAATGTATGTACTCTCTCCTGACTGTCTCGTGAAAGCCAGGTGCAGTAGATCTATATGTCGTTTTACGGGGAGGGGCCGTTCACTACCAGTACACCACTGTATCTCTACATTTGCGTATGTTCACCGGCCGTCGTACTCGTGTGCATGGAAAATTGGAAATCCAGGACAATCCATTTACTTCCGTGTTTGTGTGAGCAATGAATGGACACACAGTGTTGTCGTTGCAGCAGTAGCTGCATGCTTACAAAAACTTTAAGGATTGATGTGTGTCGCGCCTACGCATTTCCATTCGAACACAGAGAGCACTGCTGGGTCGATCGGGGAGCTTTGCACAAATTAACCCGTGATAGATTCAGAATTGCTGTCTGAGTCCGGTCCCAATGTGTGTAGCAATACCAGCTTGCGCATGCATGCAGTATTGCAGTGTGGCCGGCACCCCCACCTCCCGTGACCCGGTCGCGCTACATACTGTTGCGCCACCCTGCTGAACACTTGTGTAGCAGCAGCGGGTCCGTCGTCGAAGTGACAACACCGGCCGTCGAGCTGGATGCAAGTGTAGGCAGGAGCCCGGCGAGATGAGCTCTGCCTTTCCACATAGAAAAAGGCTATATATATATTTCCCGATCCGGAATGCACGCTTTCGGACCGGAGAGCACGTAGTACGTTACTACGACGTGCTTGGACCGGAACACGCACGCGGTGCATGCCAAACGCCCTAGATAGACAGCTCCACGACGACGCCTAGCCAGGCACTTCAGCGTCCACTCACCAGCGACGGCTCCATCGACCGGCCGGGGAGAAGATGTGAACGTTTTAACCTTAAGTTTTGACTGCGTCTGCTCGCATTGCACCATGCATGTCGATATCCCGGCCGGCGCCGGGCAAAAAGCCTGAAATGGCGGAGCAGGCAGGTCCGCCGTACCCTGTCTGCCCCAACCTGCTCGCCTGCCATGCTCCAGGAAAAAATTCTGGTTCCCTCGGACCTCGTGAAGCAATCTCGTCAGTAGCGAATTAACTTTGGGCCGTCATCGCTCTCATCTGCAAGTAGATCGCAGCTTCGCCACAAAATAAAGACCGCAGTAGATTTCCAGCGATGGACAAGAGAATCCGCATATGAATCCTATAATCCGGATGACCGGCTCGAACAAAACCGTCATGTTGACCCTACTGGTTTTAGGAATCTCCGAGCCGAAATGTGCTTAACCGTTTATACTATATTGTTGTTCTTTTTCTGCCTAATATGTAGCCTAAAAAGGATGACTTCCATTTGTGTGCATGTGGATGTATTTATACATATAATATGTTTAGATACATCTAGATTTAGACAAATAGAAGTCATCCTTTTAAAACGGAGGGAGTA
Organism: Poa pratensis; assembly: GCA_947311845.1. NCBI lineage: Eukaryota > Viridiplantae > Streptophyta > Magnoliopsida > Poales > Poaceae > Poa > Poa pratensis. The sequence continues at coordinate 17,358,655 of CAMZMU010000064.1, forward strand.
GTGAAACGGAGGGAGTAGGAGCTATACAAAGAAAAGGCACAACGAACTAGGCGGACGGTGGTTCATTTCACCGCCGGTCCCCGGAGGCTCGGGCAGTATTAGCAAGATCGACTCGGTTGCTGGCCTAGCTACCTGTATCCAGTAGAAGCAACAACTTGCCTCTTGCGGCAAGAAATGCTAGCATGTCATCAACTCAGCTGGGCACCATCATCGTCGACCGATCACTCATGGATCTCCCGAAAGCAACCGCGAGGAAGGCGATTAGTACGTAAGTAGAAGTAGCTGGAGGGATCACATGCGCGACTTGCACGCAAGCATCCCGACGAAGCAACAACACGGGGAAGCGATACAAGGCGAGTGCAAAGAAACAGCAAGTCGCCAAGCGGACGCAGACAAGGCCCAAGCGTACACCCAGGAAAGAAAAACGGAGAAAGAATGATTATTTTATTTCCATATTCAATGGCCCGAGGGTACAGCTACTACAAATGCCAAATTAATTAACTAATGATCCTTATTGCGCGTGCTAATAACGGGTAAAGGGAACAAGATTGTGTTGTTGACCGCCGGCCAGGAACGCCGGATCGTACGGCCGGGGTGGAATGGGGGCGCGCCATGGAATGGTACGTGCGCTTGCCCATTGATGATCAGGACACGTCCACGGGTTTGCAGAGGAAGAGCAGCGACGAGGGCGGCTGCTGCTGCCTGCCGGCGCCGCCCCCTCCACCGAGGCGCTCGTAGCAGTCGATGGAGAAGAGCGAGAGCGAGAGGGAGAGCGACAGGCGCGCCCGCGCCTGCGCCTGCGCGTGGGCGACTTGGCCGAGGCGGTCGAGCGCCGGGCCGAGGCAGAGTCGGTAGAGGCGGCGGTAGCCGCCGAGCGCGGCGACGACGGTGCGGGTGGCGGTGCCCGCCGACGCCGGGCCCACGTGGCGGAGGCAGAGCGCCTCCCAGACGGCGTCACGGCGCGACACGGCGGCCCAGAGGCGGCAGACGCCGGCGGCGGCGGCCAGCGAGCGGCCGTCGAGGCGCGCCAGGATCTCCGAGAGGATGTCGGCGTTGTCGTTGATGTTGTACGCGACGCCGCGGCCCAGCAGCAGCTGCACGAGCACCTCCAGCTCCTCCTGCCGTGGCGCCGCGGGAGGTTCTCCCATGCACATGGAGCGGTTGGTTTGCTGGTGTAGGAGAGAGGGGAGACGGAGGTCGGAGGTGAGAGGGAGGCGGGTGGAGGGCGTATATATAGGGAGGAGACGGGGTTTTGACTCTGCCATGGTACGTTGCTCGTGTCTGTAGAGCCGGTGCAACACGAAAAGGCGATTAAAGCCTTCTTGGAACCAATAATGGCAGCGGCCGTGGAAGCTCAGAGAGAGCTGATGAATGTGAGCTCTTTAATTTTACTCGGTCACCGTAATAAAGCAAGGAATCCCAAGGTGCAGGTGACTCCGGGCTAGCTCCGCCGGAGAGGTTGAGACGGAGTTCTTGCGTGTGGCGTGTGGCTTGTGAGCTCGGGGTATCAAGTGAAGGAGAAGATGGGGCCAAGCGGGAGGTGCCAAGCGGCGTACGTGGAGATGCGCGCGACGTCCCTAGCCCCGGCCTGCGTGCGTGCGTGCGACTCTGGAGCCCTAAACTACTAGCCTCCGTTTTGACGCCGACATGCATGTTTTCTCTCGTCCTCGGGAAGCGTAGCGATGGTGGTGTGAAAGAGACACTCGCACAGCGGCGGCGCACGACGTTCGTCTTCTCCACGTCCGGCTCGATCGCGCTGCAAGTATGGCGGCCGGTGGCTGTGCGCCACTGTAGCTTGGTCAGGTCGGCACGACGACCTTTTTCGTAGTACATCTGTAACATCTTGTAGTGTTCTACAGTTAAGGTGACATTTCATGGAACCACCGACCGTAGTACTCCACTGTTCAAGTTTTCAACAACGCAGTGTGGCTACGTGTAGGCACTCCACTGTTTAAATTAAGAAGAATGCCGTCCCAGGCTGACGACAAACACATTTCGTATCTCCAGTTCGTGCGGATTTCGGGTCCCGTTCCCCCACCCCGAGAAAAGTGGACGCAACGGCTAGCTTGAGCCATTGTCCATGCGCACACACATCTTTTCGATGCAACCGATCGATCACACATTGTGTATTCGACGTCGCTCAAATCAATGCGTGTTTCTTTGATTAATCCTTTCCTGGTTGATGAACCCTCACATCAACGTTGCTTACTCCACAGGGTCCCGATAGACAGGTGCTTGATCCACCCTTGTTTCGTGCCGTTTGACGTTTAACTTTTGGACCAAAGCTAAATCAGATGCTGATAAATCATCACGTAACCTGAACTCAAAATGGTGGCATGACACATTCAACGTATTTGTATATCAAACAGTGGTAGAAACTGGTGAACCGGGCCTACTACTAAATATTGATTCTCTCTCCTAACCACTCTGAAATATGTTAAATACACGGAATCGATCTAAAACTACAAGCCGGGAATCAACTCTTATTGCCGTAAAGGAAAAATAACCCCTTTCCTTTATATATAGTCTGCCAAGTAACCTTCGCCACCTATTCCTGAATTAAGGGAACGCGAGAAATCTTTCTCTATGTCAATTCAAAACAAACAAACGGACGACTGAATCTAAAGAAATTCTTTTGAGAAGATTTTGCGCTTATGCAGGCTCTCACCTATGTCGAACGGATGCTTCTACTTGGTCATCATAGACCAGCAAATCCATTTGAGAGCTGTCTTTCTTTCATGGTAGTGTCCTTCGTATGTGAATAGTGAAAACTGGGAGGAACTGTCCCCCGCTTTGCTCATCGGGCGGGACGGGTCCCGCCGCCCCAGCCACCCTCCCTCTCTCCCCTCTTGGCAGCGGCAGGGCCATCTTCCTTGCGCCCGTCGATGGTCCGCTGCATTGGTGATGCGGTCGTGCAACAAGGGCAGCGGTGCCGCGAGCTCACCAGTGTCCTCTAAGTCCCCCTCCTGGTGGTCGTGGCCGGCCTAGGCTAGGGGCCGGTTCATGGTGGCTCCTTCCTCCAGACCTGGACGACTTGGCCATGGATCTGGCCGAAGAACATGATGTCGTGGGGTTCCTCCTCTAGGGGCTGGAAGCTCCTGTGCCTGTAGCTGACCTACTCTCTCCAGGTCTGATGACCCCGTTCGTCGATCTGGCGAGTAGAGGTGGGTGTTGAGGTGGCGAACGTCGGTAAAGTTCAACTACCACCGATGCCTCTGCTGCTGTCGGAGATCTTAGCTCGGCTGGATCTTCTGTGCAGTCTGCTGCTGCAGCACCTCCTGCGGCTGGAATTCAAACAAGACTCAAAAAAGGTATAATTCAACCTAAAAAAAATTCAAAGATGGTACTGTTCATTATAGCACCAAAGGTAGGACTGTGCGGTATGGTCTTCTTGCTTCCACAGGTGAACCTTCATCTCTCTCCGAAGCTCTTGATCATCCACAATGGCGTCAAGCGATGGAAGAAGAATATGATGCTCTTATGAAAAACGAAACATGGCACCTTGTTCCTCCCAGCTCCAACCAAAACTTGATTGACTGCAAATGGGTTTATCGTATCAAGAATCATTCTGATGGTACAATTGACAGGTATAAGGCTCGTCTTGTTGCGAAGGGCTTCAAGCAAAGGTACGGTATTGATTATGAAGATACTTTTAGCCCCGTTGTTAAAGCAGCCACTATTCGAACTGTTTTAGCAGTCTCAGTTTTCAGAGGTTGGAGTTTACGGCAGCTAGATGTTAAGAACGCGTTTTTACATGGTGTTCTGGAAGAGGAAGTTTATATGCGACAACCCCTAGGTTTTGAAAACTCCAAAGCCCCTCAATACATTTGCAAACTTGACAAGGCTCTATATGGTCTCAAACAACCTCCTCGTGCATGGTTCTCTTGTCTGAGCTCCAAACTTCATGATCTTGGTTTTATACCCTCTAAAGCTGATACATCTCTGTTCCTTTATCATAAGTCAGATATTATTATTTATATTCTGATTTATGTGGATGATATCACTGTTACAAGCTCATCTGATCAGGCCATTACAGTCTTGCTCAAGGAACTCAATGTTCACTTTGCCATTAAAGATCTTGGTGATTTACACTTCTTCTTGAGGATTGAAGTGCACAAGCGTGAAGATGGTCTCCTACTCACACAAACCAACTATGCTACAGATTTGTTGACTCGAGTTGGTATGCTTGATTGTAAGGCTGCTCCTACTCCTCTCTCATCTACAAAAAATTTGTCTTTGACTGAGGGTAAGCCTCTTGATTCGGAAAACAACACACGTTATAGGAGCATTGTTGGTGCTCTTCAATACCTTACTTTGACTCGGCCAGATCTATCCTTTTCGGTAAATAAAGTTTGCCAATATCTTCATGTACCTATGACATCTCATTGGACTGCAGCCAAAAGGATTTTAAGATATGTTCGTGATACTGTAAAACTTGGCATCACCTTTCAAAGTGCCTTTTCAGATGCAGATAGGGCTGGATGTATTGATGATAGGCGTTCCACAGGAGGGTTTGCCATTTTTGTTGCACCGAATCTTGTCTCCTGGAATGTTAAGAAAGAAACTGCAGCTTCAAGATCAAGCACTGAAGTTGAGTATAAGGCACTTGCAAATGCTACAGCTGAAATTATTTGGGTTGAAGCTCTTCTTCAAGAACTTGGAGTAAAACTGAAGGAAAAACCATGTTTATGGTGTGACAATTTGGGTGCTACCTATTTGTCTGCAAATTCAGTTTTTCATGCTCGTACCAAGCACATAGAAATTGACTTTCACTTTGTTCGTGAAAGAGTGGCAAGCAAAAATCTTGAGATCAAGTTTATATCAAGCAAAGATCAATTGTCTGATGGATTTACTAAGGTTCTTCATGTTGGTAATCTTCGTGAGTTTAGAGGCAATCTAAATCTGCAGGCAGTTTAGATTAAGGGGGTTGTTGGAATATGTACTCTGTATATGGTATAGTATACCAATCTATATGGTACATCCATGTAAGCCACGGTGGGGGCTATTCCCACCTCCATATGACACGAACCCGATCCCTCTCAGAGCAACTCTAGCAGATGCGGAATAAGCCCCTCGGCTCAGAAAAGTCCGGCCGATTTGGGGTACGGGCCGATATTTCGTCCCGATCAGAAACTGGATAAGCCCACGGACCAGAAAAGTTTATCCGGTGAGCCGGATAAGCGGCGCCTCGACCTCTATATGAAGGGGACGGAGTGCTCGATGCGGTACCAATACCGCACCGCTCCGGCGCTTCCAGCACCCCTCCGCCGCATCCCGCTCCCATATCCGGCGAGAAATCTACTCCGCCTCGCAGCTCCTCTCCCCTTCCCACCACCAGATCCATGGCGGGATCGAGCATGCGCAGCTCCATCGGGTGCGGAGGAGGCCGGGAGCCGCCGGAGGACGAAGCGGCAAGGTGGGCGGCCGAGGCAAAGGCGCGGCAGGCCGCGGCGTCACGACGCGGAGGCGGGGAGCTCGAGCGGCAGCCGGCGGAGGAGCCGGAGGAGGAGTTCGTCGGCGACCCCATTCCGGCCAGGCACATCCGCGTGACCCCCAAAGGCCGGCGGGGCTCCACCATCATCGCCTTAGACCACTTCCAGGAGGTGCTGCTGCCGGCTTACGGTCGTGTCCGTATAGCCGAGCAGGAGGTCGCCGCCGTGACGGCGGCGGTGGAGGCCCGAGCTCCCGGTGCGGACGTGCACCTGGTGAAGGCGGTCGACGAGCTCGAGCTGGCGGTGGCGCTGCGCGACATCGTCGAGAACGACGAGCTTGACCCGTAGGTCGACGCCGACGCCGAGCCGGGGAGAAGAACGCCGTCGCATCACCGGGAAAAGAACGATGTCGCGACCGGAGTAGATCTAGGGTTCCATTTCCGTTCTAGTTTAGTTTCATTAATGTTTTTAGTTATGTTTAATTTCAGTTCTAGTTTTAGTTTCGGTAAACTTCCTCTGTAAAATTAACGCGTGAACTAGTATCTGTTCTTTAGTTCAAATATCCAGTACCAATTTCCTGCATCTGTTCAGCGAGAGCAAATTTTGGTACTGCAAAACTTTTCCAGCTTAACCGGATACGAGATATCCGATACCATCTTATCCGATATCTGCTAGAGTTGCTCTTGCGAGGGTATCGTTTCCGCAAGGTTAATATGTTTCACGGGATACGTTCTCAATGGAGAAATTCTACGCCGCCAACGCCTTGGGTTGTCAGACCATTTTCCACTTTACCTTGCATTGCCATACCTTATCGATTTGGAAATGTTGGCGCGTGCCTTGACGACCGGCCGGCGAACCAATGTAGTGCGTGATGATGAACTGATCATATCACCGGCCGGTACCAGGTACACGTAGCTAGGTACTCCAGCTGGCTCGTTTCCGGCCATCACACACACGCCTATACACAACGCATGTGTGGTGAGCGTTTTCTTCGCTGCAGCAATAGCAAGCACAGCATAGCAGATTGTACCGATCTGCCTGCATGCATTAGCGCCGGAAGCTGGGACCCTTCACGTTAACTCCTCATTTGTACGCTAGCTGCATGCGTACGTACCTACTCGAAACTCGATCTCGGACATGATTCCAGGTAAAGAGGCGAGACCCATGTGCCGCGTACTACGTATATCTAGTATCTATCTGACCAGCGCCACACACTGCATGCGTGGGTCGGGAAGACGGTACCAAACGGAGAAGCGGAGTACATGACACGGTCGGGTTCATGCACGCGCCTCCGGTTCACATACTTGCCACTGTGATTGCAATACAGGAATGGCGAACTGTGCCGACGGCCAGAACCTGTGCCGACGGCTATTTATCGGGGCCGTCGGCACAGGGGTGGACTAGGACCAGCCGTCGACAAGGCCATCGGCACAGAAATGGCCGTCGGCACAGACATTCTATCCCGACGGCCACCGTCGGGACATAGGCAGCCGTCCGCACAACAAATCAGGTGACGTCGACGGCAATCTATGCCGACGGCCTCTACCATTTTTTTGGGCAATTTTGTTTCTGTCGCTCATCGTTGCGGTTTCCACCCACAATTAAGTTTAATGTGTTTAAAAATATTTTTATTCATTTTTATGTATATTGATACACCCAATAGCTATATGTATATATACAGATTCACCGAAAATAGTCATAATGTTTTTACCCTAATCTTTTTTTATGTATCTATTTATTACTCTCAATTAAGTTTAATATGTTTATTCATATTCTATGTACATAGCTACGCCGAATAGCGGTTTCCACTCACATAAAATAACGTCGTGAATAATTGTCTATACCGGAGCGTCGAACCCCACCAAAACGTAGGTTGATGCATACCATATGTGTTCAAGTGTTTTGGGTGATTCAAATGTCCAAGAATCTACCCCAGTGTGTGACCGGCTTCACCGGCTTCACTTTCTACCAAGTGTGTGGACTTAGAGATGAAAACTCCCACTTCGGACGAAACGGGGGCAATCTTGTAAAAACTTGTGATAAAAGTTGGTTTCCCATGTGCCTATGTCCCAACCAAACACAATCAAGCAAAAAAGTCCACTGACCTACCCCTTTCGACGCCGTTCACGGGGGTAGACGTAAACATTAGGGTTTTTCCAGCGGATCTAGGGTTTCGCCGAAGCGGGGCCCCGGAGCGTCGGAACACATCCCAAACCTAGGTTGTTCCATACCATATGTATACAAGTGTGTTTTGTGTTTTAAATATCCATGATACCACTCCGGGGTGTGACCGCTTCACCGACTGCACTTTCTCTCGAGTGAGTTCCTGCACTTAGAGGTGAAAACTCCCGTTTCGGACTAACCGGGGCAACCTTGTGACAACTTGTTATAAAAGTTGGTTTCACATGTTCCCATGGACTAGTCCAACACAATGAAGCAAAAAGTTCCACTGGCCTACCCCCTTTCGACGCCCTTCATGGGGGTAGACGAAACGTCAGGGTTTTTCCAGCGGATCTAGGGTTTCGCCGAAGCGGGGCCCAGGAGCGTCGAAACCCCACCAAAACCTAGGTTGATGCATACCATATGTGCACAAGTCCCTAATATATCTATAAGACATTTTATAAATGAATTATAATTGATTTAGAAATTGTAGAAAATAATATTTGATTTAAAAAAGAAAATAAAAAAACATTTACCGACGGCAAAGCCGTCGGCATAGGCATGCCCTATCGTGACTTACCACGCGGCCGGGTCGGGTTGACCAAACCCATCCCCAAATCACATCCCCGCCGCCAAACCCAAATCCTTCGCCGCCGGCCACGCCGCGACCGTCCCAGCCCCCACCACCACCGGCAGTCCCAGCCCCGACCTCGCCGACGGCCATCCTAGCCCCGACCCCGCCGTCCATCTTCCCCGAATCCTCGCGCGCCGCCCCACCCCGTACGCCACCCACCGACGCCGTCCCCGACGCCCCACCTCCGGCCCAACTCCGGCAGCCCCCGACGCCCCTGCCGCTGCCGCTGCCTGCCCCCGCTGCTCCTCTCCACCGGCCGCCCCCGACGCCCCACCTCCGGCCCAACCCAGCTCCTCCCACCTCTGGCCACCCCCCGCCGCTGCCGCTGCCTGCCCCTGCCGCTCCTCTCCACCGGCCGCCCCCGACGCCCCCACCTCCACCAGCGCCACCGGAGGTAAGCACTGCTCCACCCTCTGTTTTTTTGTTAGAATTAGTTAGTGTTAGGGTTAGTGTTAGCTTTAGTGTTAGTGTTAGCTAGGTGTCATGAATATTATTGTTGAATTTTTGTTAGCTATAGAATTTATGTTAGTTATAGAATTTATGTTGAATACTTTGGGTTTAGGGTAGGTTTAGTTGTTAGCTATAGAATTTTTGTCTTAAGCATTTTCATGAATATTTATGTTGCTAGTCATGTGTGCTAATGCTTTTTTTGTTGCTTTTTCAGATGACATAGCTTCCTGCCAGCCAGCATCGCCGGTCCCGCGCGTCGTTGCGGGGCTTCTTCTCCAGCTGAGGAGGGCAGCCTCGGTGCCCCTGTTTTCTCGTCCCCTTCCGGAGCACGTCCTCGACTTTCTCCGACCACCGATCACGCTTCGAGGGTATAAATATTTCGCCTCTCTTGCTGCATAGGTTTATTTTGGTCCAGATCACCCAATCAGTCGCGTAACCCGAGTCAGATCCCATCCGGAAGGGTTACAAATTTATAAATATGCAGGATTGTCCATCTTTGCATATTTATAACCGTAACACTTCCGGGTTGTCCTGTTGGACAGTCCGAGTACGTGTAGATCGGGTCGTGTTCCATCTTCTATCCCTTCCTGAGACGGAATTTCGGCAGCACCTCCCTGTTGTTCTTCGGATGCACACCCTCTCGGCTTGACAAGCTCGAGACGTGTATTCTGAAGAACAGCGGGGAGGTGCTGCCGAAATTCCGTCTCGGGTCAGGGTAGAACATGGAACACGGCTCGATCTACACGTACTCGGGCGGGATAGGCCCTCCTATTAGAAGTGTAGGTGAACCCTTGCATGCTGTAAAGATTAAAATTTGACCATAATTAATCTGGTGACACTAAATCATTTTATTATTACTTGGTGCATATTAAAAGACTGCGTGGTTGTTTCGCTCCCAATAAAGCAGAGGATGGCTGATAATAGGTGGATGTACAGTGGCCGTGTTGATAAGATTAAAAGAACATAGGAGTGGGAGATGAAGACCAATATATTAGTGAAGGAGTTAGGGCGTGGTTAAAGGCAACAGGAGTTCGTGGAAGGTGCCCTTGCACTCATTGCAGGAATCATGACCGTCAAGGAAAGGAAGATATGACTAAACATCTTTGGTTGTATGGGTATACGCCTAACTACGTCACGCATGTCGACTTTGATCAGTACGAACATCTCAGAGTTGGGGTGATGCGGCAGCGGATCGATGGCAATGAGTACGATGGGTTGAGAAACATGCTAGATGATCACCATGCTGCTTACATGCCAGATTCGCCACCTCCACAGGAGGAACAGGAGGAACCGAGTGAACCGGAGACACCGGATGAACCGAGGAACCAGAGCCAACCGCGAAGGCTTTCTATGAGACGATGGCCTCGGCTACGAAGCCTCTATACGAGGGTTCAAACGTTTCTCAGCTCGATGCCGTAGCTCAACTACTAAGTGACAAGTGTCAGTTCTCCACTACCCGTGCTGGTAGTACTGTAGCCTTTGTGGGGCCTCTAGGTATGAGGAGAAAACGCTGCCTGATGGTCGGAAGAAGCAGGGAAAAACCCCTGTGAAGGTTCTTCGGTACCTCGCATTCGTAAAAAGAATGCAGCGGCTTTTCATGTCCAAGGAGTCTGCCAAACAAATGACTTGGCATAGGAAAGGGAAGAGATACGTCGACGAGTTAGGACGGGAAAAGATGGGACATCCATCTGATGGTGAGGCATGGAAGAACTTCGACTTGAAACACCCCCTTAATTCAGCAGATGCTCGGAATGTTAGAATTGCAATAGCAACAGATGGGTTCAATCCATTTGGGATGTCGACTGCGTCGTACAGCTGCTGGCCTATGTTTGTTATTCCGCTCAATCTCCCTCCTGGGGTACTAATGCAAAGGAAGCACATGTTTCTGTCGCTGATCATTCCAGGGCCCGAATACCCGGGGAAGAATTTGAGTGTCTACATGCAACCGCTTGTGGATGATTTGCACCACTCATGGCACAATGGGATGTGGACATACGACCGAGCATCAAAGAAAAACTTCTTGATGAAAATTTGGTTCCACTATTCCATGCACGACCGACCCGGGTATGCCCTATTCTGCGGATGGTGTACAATTGGTAAATGGCCATGCCCAGTGTGCAGGAACCAACTTGAGTTCCTTTGGCTAAAGTCAGGTCGCAAGTATGTCGCGTTTGACAAGCATCGACAGTTCCTCGAAAGAAGGCATCCTTATCGAGAAGACCAAAAAAACTTCACGAAGGGCGTAGTTGTGCGTGAAGAAAAAGCGATACCGAAGTTCGATGGTGCAACTGTTGATGCCGAGCTACGTGCTCTCGTGCCTGCTGAGGGATCTATCCGAAAATTTGAGGGGTATGGTGTAACGCACAACCTTACCGTCATGAAGTATGAGAAGTATGATGTGAATGGGTTCCGCTTCCATACAGAGTATCACCAGAATAATCGTCCTGGAGCAAAAACTGTAAATACTGGGGTCTTCACCAAAGGATCCAGAGGAGCCGATGGAGCCAATTATGTAGATTACTACGGAAGGTTACAAAACGTATACGAGTTGATGTTCAATCGTACGAACATAGAACTCAAGCTCGTTGTGTTCAAGTGCCACTGGTTCGACCCATGCACTGGACCACATGCTGGACAGAGAAGTGACCCTTCCATTGGGTTAGTTGAAGTTAAGCCTTCAACCACCTATACCGGAGCCGATGTCTATATTGTGGCTCACCAAGCCAAGCAAGTTTATTATTTGCCCTACCCATGCCAGAAAGAGAACCTCAAGGGCTGGGAAGTCGTGTTCCGGGTATCCCCACATGGTAAGCTACCCAGGCCCTCCGACGACGATTACAACAACATTGACCCTAAAATATACGAGTGAATTTTCTATCAAGAGCAAGAGGACTTCGGGCACTTTGACTTACAAATAGGTGGTCTCGAGGACCTCGAGAACAATGCACACACTCGTGGTGAGTCAGTGGTGGATCTGAAGGGCATAGATGTGCTCTCGAAGTTTCATGTGGAAAATGACGATGATGACGAGACTGGCGATGAGCTTCCACCCTACTACTCACGTGATAGTGATAGTGATAGTGAGAATGAGAACCTACACCCTGACGAGGAGAGTGATGAGGATAGGTGACGGTCTATAATGTCTTAATGCTTTAGTAATTATTTTCCAACATGCTTCTTAATTGCATGACGTCTTTATGCTTGGTATCTACATGTTATTATGTCTTTTATTCTTTAGTATTTATTTTTCGACATGCTTCTTCATTGCATTATGTCTTTATGCTTAGTGTCTACATTTTATTATGTCTTGATGCTTACTTGTTTCTCTTTCTCAATGCAGTTGATTGAACAATATGAGCCAGGGCAAGGAAAGTGCAGCTACCTTGCTTAGTACGCTGAAGGCACAGAAGTCTAACCTTATACGGAGTGGACGACCTACCACCTCGCGTTACGCCGCGGACGAGGGTGCACGAGTAGGACGAGGTGGAGGACGAGGTGGACGGCAAGGTGGAGGACGAGGTGGAGGGCGAGGTGGAGGACGAGGTGGAGGAGACGTGGAGCACCCACCCTCCGCTTCTGGCGACATGGATTCCGAGTTGCCCTCCGCTTCAGGCGACGTGGCTTCCCAGAACCAGCTGGAGCTGGAGCTGGAGCTGGAGGTGGAGGCGGCGCCGAAGCGGAAGAAGAGTCGTGGCGAAGCAGGAGTCCCCGAGGAAAAATACTGGCCTAAGACCGAGGAGGCGAAAACCCTCATTGAGCCTCATGGCGTTGAGTAAGTGTACTAGTTTTGTAATTTTGAACATAAAATTTCATTTTGGTCATAACAATTTGGAATATGTACTAATGTTTGCTTATTGTGCAGTTCATGGACATGGACAGGCCCTAAGATTCCACGCACTCCTGGGAGCTTTCTTGGAGCTCTGATTAGGAAATATTGGCCAGGCTTGTACACTACAGGGCCCAACGACGAGCTGAAGTTAGCCACGAAATGGGCGGACTATGAGGTTGCGCCGTCCCCACCGTTCGCGACAGCTGCTCATGCCGTGATCACCACTTTTTGGGTAAGACATATTTTTTCGAATTCCGTTCATAGTTAATGACCCCACCGTAATAACTCATGACTCACAATTTTTAATGCATGGTTGAAGCGGTTTTATCGTGTGCTGGACCAGCAAGCTGCGGATAGCACTTTGCATGCTCATTGTGTGAGGTTGACACGGCAGCAATTCTATAACCAAAAGTTTACATCCGCCAATGACTTTACGTATGAGAAGACGGGCAAGAGGGCCAAGAAGGCGGATAATGCCAAGAATGCAGCGGAGATGACAAAGGAGGAGCACATTTCGATAAGTAAATTGTCAATGAAATTCTATATTGCTGCTAAGTTGCCATTGCATTTAGCTCTTCTTGAATTGCATTTTCAGGTTATGCCCGACTGGGCCGACGGCAATGAAGACGCATGGGATGCGTTGGTTAGGAGGTGGGTCGGGGAAGACGTGGATTTCGGCGTCGTGAGCCAGCGGAACAAGGCAAACCGAGGCTCCGAGTGAACACACAGTGCGGGAAACCGCAACCACTTCCTCTTTAAGGATAAGATGGTATATATATACATGGAACGACGTGCATTTATTTTTACCGCATGTTTCTACTTGGTATGAATAACATTTCTTTTCGTGATGCAGGATGCCAATACTGGGACGGTAAGCTCTCACATCGGTGCGTGGAAGAAGATGAGGCAAAAGAAGCCCGATCCATCGAAGCCTCAGCCACAGGTTCCTGAGTACTACGGCAGAACCGAGGAGGCCGTGGACAGCTACTGCACGACGTTCCAGGGTTTTCACCCAGAGGTGGATGACCCCTTGAGCGAGGAGGTCGACGAGAGGTCGGTATATATATATACATGGAACAACGTGCATTTATTTTCACCGCATGTTTCTACTTGGTATGAATAACAATTCTTTTCGCGATGCAGGGTGGTGGTTCTCTCGGGGCACGGAAGGCCGCATGGCCGTAATCGCACTCTTAATAAGGTGGTTAGGCCTGCCATGACATTCACGCAGACAAAAGCTACTCTCCCTGACAACAGCCCACTGATCCCGCCTCGTCCACAGCCCCGTCGATCCACTCCCATCGATGTAAGTTTTTTTGCATCCTCTTTCCGACATTCGTTCTTGCATGGCTAAGTTGACGAGATTCATTCTTTTCGAAATTGTAGCCCGATTTTGAGGAAGCCTACGCTGCCGCTCATGCGGAGTATGAGGTGGCCTTTGCCAAGTGGGAGGAGATGAATAAGCCTTGGACCGAGTATCAAAAGTTGTTCCGAGCTGTAAGTTTTAACCTTTACTTTTGTCAAATATGACAAGTCCCACTTCCCTTGTTTGAACCTTTATTTTTGCAACACCTGACATCTAAACTATCTTGCAGTCGGTGCTAAACTTTTTCACCACTGGAGTGTGGGTAGCCCCTCCTATGGACGAGCCTCCGGAGCCGGGTACGACTCCACGGATGCCATCGAGGGACGTGTTGATGGCCCTCAACGTAGTTACCTGCGTTGAAAGAAAATGGGTTAGGTTGAGACTCCAAGTGCAGAGTGTATGTAGTAGTGGAAGACAGTTTTCCCCACGAGGGGTGACTCGAGGGTTTAATATCGAACTCTCGGGGAACCAGTATTTCAGGTGTTATCTCCTTATCCTTCTCTTGAGAACCTGCAACAAAATAAATTGTTTTGTGCCCTCAACCTCACCAAGTGGTTGTCAAGCACAAGGTGTGAGAATGATAATAAAATAATATATGCAAACATAGTAAATATGCAATGATGGTAAATAAATATGCAAGGATGATGGTAAATGATAAATGATATTTTTGGGTTTTTTATGATGAATGCAAGATGTAAAAGTGTTTTTGTATTTTCGGATTTAATAATGGCAGCAAACAAAAGTGGTGATAAAAGTGTTGGAAAGGTGTTTCTTATGATTAAAAATGGACCGGGGTTCATGGTTTCACAAATGCACTCTCTCTTGATAACGTGGTAGACAATGGAACACTAAAATTAACATGTAAGATGGCAAGACATGGTTTGACAAGTTATTAATAATATGGGCATCACGTCCTAACATAGAGATCTCAAGTATAAGTTGTTCTCTCTCTTATGCTCCACCAAGATGCGAACTAAATCATAACACCTTAGTAATTAAGATAAATCAGAGCATAGCAATAAGTTCAATGACATGAAGTTAAAATAAGAACATGCTAGATCTAGTCATGGAGGTAGTGGCCAAGGTCACATCCACTCTCCGGTAGCATGGTATTTTTGTTTATCCCTAGTGAGGCAACAAAGTAAGGTAGAAAACCCAAGTGGATCGCAGAACTATCTGTCACGTTCACTGCACTAGCCACCCCCCGTTACTCCAACTAATGCACACGTTCCCCCTCACATGCTCTCATAAACATGCTTGATCATGACAAGTAAATAAGAACGGGGTACATAATATGCATCTACTTTCATAACTGAAACAAAACCATTGCAATCTCAAACATGTATTAACTCATAATAAAGATCCACCACAAAGGAATTACATAGATGACCGTAATCATGTTCAGCAGCTCATACGGTACTAATTAGTGAAGCTCATAGAGAGGAGAGATACATAAGTTACTTCCACAAACCCATAGTCCAGGGGTGGACTACTCCCTCTTCATCATGGTGTCGGTGGAGATGTTGTTGGAGGGGAAGGAGACCACACCGGCAGCGCCCCGCCGGAGTTTTCCCCCTCCAATCTTCAGCTCCAGGTCTCTGTTTCGTGGTTTCTGTGTTTCGGCGGCGCTCCCTTTCGCGAAAGCCCTGGGGGGTCTATATATAGTCGTTTTTAGGTCAAGACGAAGCTTCGGGAAGAAAGATCGACGGCAGCGGAGGCCCGAGGGCCAGGATGGGTCCCACGCGGTCAGGGAATCTGGCCGCGTGGGCCCACCCCTTTTGCCTTCTGGTCTCCGTTTCTTCGATTCCTTTGCGCCTACGTTTCGTTCCTTCCAAAAAAGTGATCCCCGTAAAATTCAGGTCATTTGGACGTCGTTTGGTCCCTGAAACAAAAATATAGAAAAAGGGGTTTTCTGACAGCGCAGGGTTAATTCCAGAAAAATGGGGAAGTTGTTAATTATCCCCAAAACTCAATATAAATCATGAATATAACCCTTATATGATGCAAATAACATGGAATAACATGTAATAAAATGTAAAGTTCATGTATGCATTTTACATGCATCAACATCCCCAAGCTTAACCCATGCTCGTCCCGAGTATGAAGGTGATAAAACTAACATGGACTTTGCATTTTAATACTATCAATGGATATCAAAGGTGATTACTATTGCTACATAGAGTCAAATGATTCATTCTTCAAAGGAATAACAATATGCAAGATAAATTATGAAGTGATATCAAATACTCAATGTAAAGATGTTCAATGATAAATTCACAAAGTGTAACATAGAAGAAAGTACTATGGACCAAATGTATGCATAATGAAAAGTAAAAACATCCTATGGTGGTCATAGAGTACTTCTTATGAAAACTGAATATAAAAGGTGGACACTTTGGATAGATAAATAAGTAGAGGTAAAGCATGAATAAGTTTCATCTAACTTCCAAACACTTCTACTTAAGTTAATGCTTGCAATGTGGTAGTCATTGGTGTGGAGCTCTCATTACCCCTATCATAGCATCTTGAATGATTAATGTTTAAAGTGAAAGCAAATATGAGTGGTGTGCTTGACAATGTATTGGTTGAATGTCTCATGTCCCTTGAATACAAGTACCTACACCATGTGTTACTCACTTTGGTCCACAAAGTAAATTCAAATAAAGGTCATTGCAAGTAATAATAGTATCATCAAGAACTGCACTGGGGTACCTCTTGCCCCTTGACATGAACAAGCCCATGTCAAAACAACAAGACAAACAGACAATGAACAATCTCAGCACTCTTTTATTTACTATGGGTATAGCTTTTTATTATGAGGTGCATCACTGAATGAACATTATGGTTATGCTGTAAATTTCCACCATGAATGATGCATGGCTTAGATTAGCGGCCCAGGCATTTCTCTAACCATTTATACAAACTCTTTGAACTTACTAAGTATCCACATTCATTTCACCCATGATAGGCATCCATAAACAAAAGTACATGACATCAACTAAATATAAATAAGTGCAATGTTGAAAGCTTGCCATGTGACAGCACATATGGGCTAACTCCCAACCAAAAATTGTCAAGCCCACAACTTCATAATTTTAATCACAATGGTTCATGCTTATTAAATGCAATAAAAGTAAATTGTGCATCAAGTTCGTGAGAGCTTTTAACCAATTTTTCCCATGACAATCAATAACATAAGCATTTAAATTCAGAAATGTAGATAACACAATATAACATGATAAACATACTTGGAATAGCATAAAGCTAATAGGTAGATATGGTGGACTCACTGGAAAAACTTTGGTTGAAGGTGTTGGGAAACAAGCTTTTTACTTGTTGTAATTTTTGGGCTAGCAATAGGGAGAAAGTTGACCATCTAAATGCATGCATAAGTGTCCATAGAACTAATCAATCCATGTTAAACCAAGTAAAGTTAAAATTCAACATCTAAACATGGTAAAAGATAGCTCTTGACAACACACTTGCAAATTAACATTCATTCAAAGCACATGAATTATGCAACTATATGTATCTTTTAAAATCAACTCAAACATCCCTATCCCAATATATTTAATAGCATCCAACATAATTCAACCCAAACTTCCAGTAGCTCTCTCATATATAAATGATAGTGGTGGTCTTATTAACAAACCGAAATAACAAAAGCAAAAAAACAGACGCTCCAAGTTTATACGATAAAGTGCTTTGATCGAAAAACAGAAGTTAGACGTGTGCAAACCGAGAGTGTGTTGGTCTAGTGGGGTTGTCTTGACATCCCCAAGCTTATGGTCTTCACCATCCTTGGATAGCTCTTGGTGCAGCTCCTCTAATCCCTGTGAAAAAACTTCAAAACACCGTTTCTCCCATTTCTTTTCTGTGGGGTGATATTAGTAGTGATAAACAAATAGGTTCCTTGCTGCATAAAATCCTTAGGCAAAAATTCATATGAATGTCCAGAGAGTATATAATGTTGTATGCCTACTCATAAACTCAATTGAATCAAAAAGATTCAAGCAAAAAGCTCAAAGAATGCATCAAACAATATCAAGACAGAATCTGTCCAGAAAAACAGCAGCAGCAAAACGCATTTTTCTACCCTACTTAAACTCGTCAGAAAAATCTGCAAAAAATCACGTATACAGAGGATGAAAAGTTGAAGCTACAGTTCAAATTACAGCTCAATCGGAGTTACAGATAAAAAATGAAAAATCAAACCGTGCACAGACTTCGTGCAGGCAGAAAACTCTCCGAAAATGAATAGCAACTTTTCAAACCCAAAATAGGTAAAACTTGGTTCTTTATTAAAAATCCCAGAAACAAAACTAACAAACTACTCTCTTGTTACAGCAAGAGGACTCAAAGAAAATCTCAAACAAAAACAACCGGGTTGCCTCCCGTAAAGCGCTTTCTTTATAGCCATATAGCTAGGCTTACTTACTTGATAATCAAAGGGGACGTAGCTCATGAGGGAGCTTGAACCTTGGTGTGTCCCTCTTCCTTGGGAAGTGTTCCATGCTCTTCTTGTGTGGAAACTGAAACTTCACATTCCCTTCCTTTGAATCAATAATGGCACCTGTAGTACGAAGAAAAGGTCTTCCCAAAATAATAGGACTAGAGGTTTTATTCCCCATGTCCATGATTAGAAAATCAACAGGCACAAAAGTCATGTGTAACTCTACCATAACATCACTTACTTTTCCTAGAGCATGTCTAATGGAATCATCAGCAAGTGCAAGTTCAATAGAGCATTTCTCAATATTTTTAAGTTCAAGGACTTCATATAGTTCTTTAGATAATATAGAGACACTAGATCCTAGATCTAAAATGGCATGGTGTGTCTCTTTTCCAATGGTTACTAGTACCTTAGGGATCCAGATATCCCCAAGCTTAGGTGGTATCATAGCTTCTTGATTGTACCTAGCAATCTTTTCTTTTAAGACATGATTAGCAATATAGGAACCAAAACCAGCCTGGTTAATATTAACAGAAGGATCACTTGCAAATTTTTGTAAGATAGAAATTAATTCATGCAAGCTACACTTCTCTAAATCAACAAATGGTTCCTTAACTTCACTAAGCATTTTAACTTCCTCAACTTTTTCTCTTTTTGAGATATAATGATGTTCTTTAATGAGGAAACTTCCTTAGTGAGTTGATCTACTCTTTCAAACAAAATATCATGTTTTTCGAATTTGGATATGAACTCCTTATTGAGCTCCTTTTGAGTAGATATAAATGATCTAATGGTGTTTTCCAAATCACTAGAAACATTACTACTAGTGGTATATTTGTTTGGAACATATGGGGGCTTATTATAAGAGTTATAATTGTTGTTACCATACCCATTATTACCATAGTTCCTAATGAAGTTGACATCAACATTTTCAGGATTATTACCAACTAGTTCTTGCAAAGGCATATTTTCAAAATTTTGTTTATTAATAAAAGCAAGAATGGTGTCCATTTTAGATGACAAATCATTTGTTTCTTCTATAGAGTTCACTTTCTTAGATGAACTAGGTGCTCTATCAGTATGCCATTGACTATAATTTTGCAAGATACTTTCCAAAATGTTCTTAGCTTCTAATATAGTTTTTCCCATGAAAGCACCTCCAGCAGCTGAATCAAGTATATTTCTAGACATGTAATTTAGACCATTGTAAAAAGAGTGTAAAATGGTCCATTCATTAACCCCATGTGATGGACAAGTTCTAAGCATGAGTTTAATCCTATCCCAAGCCATGGCAACATGTTCATTTTCATTTTGCCTAAAAGAGAGGATATTGTTTCTATTTTGCAGTATTTTAACAGGGGGATAATATTTCTTAATGAAAGCTTCTTTTAAATCATCCCAAGAATTAATACTACCAGTAGGTAATGAATGTAGCCACTCTTTAGCTTTTCCTCTAAGTGAGAAAGGAAATAACTTCAGTTTTAAGACATTACTTTCAACATTTTTAAACTTTTGCATGTCACAGATTTCAATAAAATCATGAAGATGCATAGAGGCATCCTCAACAGCACTACCACCAAATTGTTCCCTAGTTATCAAGTTTAACAAACTAGGACTAACTTCATAGCTCTCAGCAGTAATCTCAGGTGTGGTGATAGGCTTAGCAATAAATTGATCATTAGGAGTGTTTGTGTAGTCACACAATTTAGTTCTATCTCCCATTTAACAAGTTTTTATGTGTTTTTAATTTTTTATGCAAAACTGAAAGTAAAATGACACTAATGCAACTCGAAATAACAAATGCAACACAAAAATGCAAAACTGAATATAAATATGCAAACCGAAATATAAAGATGATATGCAAGACAAGAACAAAACAAAATAAAATGATTGTAGGTAAAGATGGATAAGATGATGCTCACGTAGGTGCAACCTCCCCAAGCTTAGGTTGTTACACAAGTTGGTGATGAAGTTGACTTGATGTGAGTGATCCTTGGATAAACCTTTCAGCTATGGTTCCCCGGCAACGGCGCCAGAAAACGTCTTGATGGCCCTTCACGTAGTTACCTGCGTGAAAAGTAAATGGGTTAGGTTGAGACTCCAAGTGCAGAGTGTATGTAGTAGTGGAAGACAGTTTTCCCCACGAGGGGTGACTCGAGGGTTTAATATCGAACTCTCGGGGAACCAGTATTTCAGGTGTTATCTCCTTATCCTTCTCTTGAGAACCTGCAACAAAATAAATTGTTTTGTGCCCTCAACCTCACCAAGTGGTTGTCAAGCACAAGGTGTGAGAATGATAATAAAATAATATGCAATGCAAAATAGTAAATATGCAATGATGGTAAAATAAATATGCAAGGATGATGGAAAAATGTAAATGATATTTTTGGGTTTTTTATGATGAATGCAAGATGTAAAAGTGTTTTTGTATTTTCGGATTTAATAATGGCAGCAAACAAAAGTGGTGATAAAAGTGTTGGAAAGGTGTTTCTTATGATTAAAAATGGACCGGGTTCATGGTTTCACAAATGCACTCTCTCTTGATAACGTGGTAGACAATGGAACACTAAAATTAACATGTAAGATGGCAAGACATGGTTTGACAAGTTATTAATAATATGGGCATCACGTCCTAACATAGAGATCTCAAGTATAAGTTGTTCTCTCTCTTATGCTCCACCAAGATGCGAACTAAATCATAACACCTTAGTAATTAAGATAAATCAGAGCATAGCAATAAGTTCAATGACATGAAGTTAAAATAAGAACATGCTAGATCTAGTCATGGAGTAGTGGCCAAGGTCACATCCACTCTCCGGTAGCATGGTATTTTTGTTTATCCCTAGTGAGGCAACAAAGTAAGGTAGAAAACCCAAGTGGATCGCAGAACTATCTGTCACGTTCACTGCACTAGCCACCCCCCGTTACTCCAACTAATGCACACGTTCCCCCTCACATGCTCTCATAAACATGCTTGATCATGACAAGTAAATAAGAACGGGGTACATAATATGCATCTACTTTCATAACTGAAACAAAACCATTGCAATCTCAAACATGTATTAACTCATAATAAAGATCCACCACAAAGGAATTACATAGATGACCGTAATCATGTTCAGCAGCTCATACGGTACTAATTAGTGAAGCTCATAGAGAGGAGAGATACATAAGTTACTTCCACAAACCCATAGTCCAGGGGTGGACTACTCCCTCTTCATCATGGTGTCGGTGGAGATGTTGTTGGAGGAGAAGGAGACCACCGGCAGCGCCCCGCCGGAGTTTTCCCCCTCCAATCTTCAGCTCCAGGTCTCTGTTTCGTGGTTTCTGTGTTTCTGCGGCGCTCCCTTTCGCGAAAGCCCTGGGGGTCTATATATAGTCGTTTTTAGGTCAAGACGAAGCTTCGGGAAGAAGATCGACGGCAGCGGAGGCTCGAGGGCCAGATGGGGGTCCCACGCGGTCAGGGAATCTGGCCGCGTGGGCCCACTTGTTTTGCCCTTCGGTCTCGTTTCTTCGTTTCCTTTGCGCCTACGTTTCATTCCTTCCAAAAAAGTGATCCCCGTAAAATCTCAGGTCATTTGACGTGATTTGGTCGCCTGAAACGTAAAATATAGAAAAAGGGGTTTTCTGACAGTGCAGGGTTAATTCCTGAAAAGTGGGGAAATTGTTAATTATCCCCAAAACTCAATATAAATCATGAATATAACCCTTATATGATGCAAATAACATGGAATAACATGTAATAAAATGTAAAGTTCATGTTTGCATTTTACATGCATCACGTGTTCGCTCTCTCCTACTACAAAAGTACCCGGTAAGTTTGATCCCAAATCACTGATTACTGCTTTCCTTTGCCTCGCAGTTGCTAACTCTTACTCAAACATGTAGGAAACGGGATGCTCGTCGGGGAACTCACACATTGATCCTTGTGCTTCTCCTAGTTCCTCGACGGGTTCGCCTGGCATCACACCGTAACATACCGGTGGTCCTTCTCCCGGTACTTCAGCTTCTCCTGGTGCTTCGCTTTCTTCCGGTGCTTCTGCTGCGCCGATCCGACGCTCACCTATTATCCACCGGGGAGATATGGGGTTCACCCCGTCGCCGTCGCCGCAATAGATGTAGGGCTTTGGGCATCTAGACATCTAGCTATGTATGTATCTACTTGATGATTGTCCTATGTGTGTATCTACTTGATGATATAGCATTTTGCTTGATGATATATGGAGCCATTGTGTGATCTTGTTTGTTGTGAATTTGTCGTGATTTTTGATTATTTTTTCTGCAAAAAACGAGCTGCTGGATCAAAAAATCTGGTCAAACCTGTGCCGACGGCAATACAGACCCTTAATGTGACCAAATGGTCAAACCTGTGCCGACGGCATTGCCGTCGGCACAGGCCCCTCCCTGGAGCGCCCAGCTGCCTCCATGTGGCAACGCTGTGCCGACGGTGCGTTTCTGGCCATCGGCAAAAGCTGTGCCGACGGTGTATAGCTGTGCCGACGGCCAGGTAGCCTGTGCCTACAAGGCCCTATGCTGACCACCCTGTGCCGACGGTGGCCGTCGGCATAGGTGTGTGCCAACGGCATTGGGACCTTTGCCGACGGGCTGCGGCCGTCAGCACAGGTGGCCATTCCTGTAGTGTTGCAGCCGTGCTCAGTCGAATTGATGATTGGTCCATCCTTTTGGAGAATCTCTACTGGATCACAGTAAATTCGGACCAATATACGGTTTAGGCCATTTTTACGGTCCGAACAAGCACCTCATATCGGTTCAGTCTGAAAAAATTATCCCGGATAAGCGGCGGTTCTGACACTATATTAGCAGTATCAAGGGCCATGCCCAAAAAAATAGTGCCGTTTAGGGTTTGTCCTCATTTCTCGCCACCGAGATTTCTTCCCCGCCACCGCTAGGGCTAGACAGTTCCAGCGAGCACTTTCTCGCAACTCTGCCTGTCGTGGGTTTGTCACGTCAGATGTCATGGTTGACTTCGTAGGTGTGGGATTTGCGCGAGTCAATCGTCTCCGAGCTTGGGATCGCAGGAACAAGGACAAACACAGATTTACCCAGGTTCGGCCCCTCAATGTGAGGTAAAGACCTACTTCCTTCCTACCCTAGATTTGGTATTGATATGATATATGTGGTGTTACAATGGAGGTGATCCGATCTGGAACTCGCCGTAAGAGCTAGGGTTCTAGGGCTTGATAGCTTGACCCTGTCTAAGTCCTGCGAGTCCTCTTTATATACACAGAGACTCGCTAGTTACAAGAGTTCTACACGAAGCCGATTGCAAGCTTGTTATCCAAGGCAAGTTCTACCACCGACCTTTTGGAGCCTTTCTTTGGCAGGCCGCGATCTTTGATCGGCCCATCTTTTACGTGGCCCAATAATAGCGTGATCTTGAAGTCGCTGCTTTGGCCTGGAATAAGTTGCGGGTTAATTATTCCCCTGACATTAGCCCCCAAGTGTAGCCTGAACTTCATGGAATATCTTGATATGTTTTATTGACTTTGAAAGGTTCCTTGGGCGTTTAGGCTGCACTTTTTTCTTTCTAGCTTGCACTTCCTTGCTCTGCGACTCATGATCACGTTGGACTGGTGTTTACTCGCACTTTTGGGGCGGCCTTGAAAATGCATTTGACTTCGTGATCTTCTTACTCTGTCAAGGTTTGCCTGATAGCTTCAACACTTGATGATGACCAATCTTCAAATTTTTGATAACAATATGCTGTAGCCCCAAGGATTGAGCTGATGTGATTTGACAATCATCTCAATTCTTCTCAGGAGGTTTTAGAGATCGTCACATGTAACTTGATGTCATAGATAAGAAACAATTGTTAAGATATAAGCAATTGCAATTGGTGTTGCCGTACTATAAGCAGTACATTGGCCTCTAGTTAGGCCTTTCTGAATCCATTAAGTGGGCACTCGCGCGACTCAGTATTTCCTAGGAACATGTGTGTTCAGGGTCGAGAGCGCCATGATAGGCAATCAAGCTCGATTGACGCCACACTCCAGTACTTTGGACGCATAATGCAAGTTGCAATCCGACTTAAGGTAAGTTTGATGGTTACCAGTAGGTTGGTGATACGTCTCCAACGTATCCATAATTTCTACTGTTCCATGCTTATATTATACCATTTGCTACATGTTTTATATACACTTCATATCACTTTATGCATTTTCTGGGACTAACCAATTAACAAGATGCCACAGTGCCAGTTCCCTGTTTTTGCTGTTTTTGGTTTCAGAAAAGTACTTCTGCGAATATTCTCGGAATTGCACGAAACAAAAGGCCACGTCCCTATTTTTCCAACACGTCACGAGTCCGAAGGAGAGACGAAGAGGAGCCAGGAGCCAGCCAAACCACATGGCGGCGGTGGGCCCCCTGCCGGCCAGCCTATG
Source organism: Poa pratensis (assembly GCA_947311845.1). Classification (NCBI taxonomy): domain Eukaryota; kingdom Viridiplantae; phylum Streptophyta; class Magnoliopsida; order Poales; family Poaceae; genus Poa; species Poa pratensis. Next base: position 17,383,380 of record CAMZMU010000064.1, read on the forward strand.
GTTGGGCCCCTCGGGCTCCACCGACATCGCCCCTTCGCCTATATATTGCCTCAGACGCGAAAACCCTAAAACACAAGTCATATTTCCAGAAGAGTTCCGCAGCGCCGCCGCCATCGACGACAAGTTTCGGGGGACAGAAGTCTCTGTTCCGGCACGCCGCCGGGACGGGGAATTGCCCCCGGAGTCATCTCCATCGACTCCACCGCCATCTTCATCGCCGCTGCTGACTCCCATGATGAGGAGGGAGTAGTTCTCCCCCGAGGCTGAGGGCTCTACCGGTAGCTATGTGGTTCATCTCTCTCTCCATGGTGTGATCTTTATGTGATCATGTGTATTGCTAGTATCGCTGAATACATTAATAATGTTTATGCTACTCAAGTGATTTTGTCTAGTTTCTGGAGTCATTGTGACAACACGGTATCAAGGTGACAGTGTGGGTACTTGTGTGACTCTATGAATAATTTAGATATTATCATGGCTTATTCTTGGGAACTGTGGTGTTTGTTTACTCAGACTTTGAGGAGTGCTTTTGCAGCCCTACACGTAGTACTCTTGTGTTATCAAGAAGGAGAATAATCCCGAGCAGTATTTACTTGTGTTCAGTTGTGCTAATCTAGTTGAATATGTAGATGTTACTCTTTATCTATTATGCACTCTATAGGTTACTTTAATATGAACTCCGGTACTCTCCACGGTGTAAAGGTGACAGTGTGTGCACCGTGTGTGATTCCTTTATGACGTTGTGGCGCTTGTTTACTCCGGCTTGAGGTGTGCTTTTGTAGCCCTACACAATGAATGGTGTTTGTTATCCAACAAGAGAGTGTTTAAGAGTAGCTTTTACTTATTCAGTTATGAGATCATTGTTGAGAGTGTCCACTAGTGAAAGTATGATCCCTAGGCCTTGTTTCTAAGCATTGAAACACCGTTTACACAAGTTCTGCTACATGTTTGCTTGCTGCCATTTTATTTCAGATTGCAATTACTACTTATAATCATCCATATTACTTGTATTTCACTATCTCTTCGCCGAACTAGTGCACCTATACATCTGACAAGTGTATTGGGTGTGTTGGGGACACAAGAGACTTCTTGTATCTTAATTGCAGGGTTGCTTGAGAGGATATCTTTGACCTCTACCTCCCTGAGTTCGATAAACCTTGGGTGATTCACTTAAGGGAAACTTGCTGCTGTTCTACAAACCTCTGCTCTTGGAGGCCCAACACTGTCTACAAGAATAGAAGCACACGTAGACATCAAGCTATTTTCTGGCGCCGTTGCCGGGGAGGTAAGGTAAAAGGTATTCACATCCTCTGGCTACTAAGCTATTTTCTAGTGTTGTTGCTAGTGTGTGAGTGCTCGAAGTTATTCCTTTAGATTCTGCAATTTTCTTTTTGTTTCTTGTTTTTATTTTCACTAGTTAGGCTTAATGGAAAACAACAAAAAAATTAGAGATCTTTATGAACTTTATATTGAATTAGGACATGATGCTTTTGAAGAGAAAATTAAAAAACCTATGGAGGCTTGTTTGCATGATGGTAGCAATGTATTACTATAAATTCTTTGAACACCATTATTGCTAATGCTATGGAAAAGTCTAAGCTTGGGGAAGCTGGTTTGATGAATATGATATTTTTAGTCCCCCAAGTTTTGAGGAGAAAATTTTCTTTGATGATACTTTGCCTCCAATTTATGATGATTATAATGATAGTGGTATTTTGGTGCCACCTACTATGGAGGATAAAGTTTATTATGATTATACTATGCCTGCAATTTATGATGATTACAATGATGGATGTGATAGTTTTACTCTCACTATTACTAATAATGTTATGCTTATGTGGAGAGTAATGATACTTTTATGCATGTGGATCATGATAAGAATGCTTTATGTGATAGCTATATTGTTGAGTTTATTCATGATGCTGAAAATTATTTTGAGAGAGGAAAGTATGGTTATAGAAATCTTCATGTTACTAAAACCTCTCTTTATGATGAAGTTTTGAGCTTTCTCTTGATTTGCTTTTATTTGCTGGGTACTTTAAGACCTACTGGTCCTTATGAGAGAGGGAGACACGATTTCATATATCACAATAATATTAAGTCTTCTCTCTTTATGTTGAAATTTTTGAAGTTACACTTGTTTTGCATTTCTATGCTAGTCACTTTGTTCTTCATTGACTTGTTTTCTTACAAGACTCCTATGCATAGAAAGTGTTAGATTTAAACATGTTTTATATATGCTTCTTGATGCTCTTTTATGTTTCAACTCTCATCTTTATGTGGGCATCATAAAAATCACTATGCCTAGCTAAAAGGCTTTAAAGAAAAGCGCTTATGGGAGACAACCCATGTTTTTATTTTCTGTTATTTTTGCTTTTTTTTTTTTGAGTCAAGGTGCTTGTTACTTCTGTAGCAACTCCTTTGTATCTTTATTTTATTGCATTGTTGTGCCAAGTAAAGTTTTATTGAAAGTTGATGCAAGATTTGGATTTCTGCGCAGAGACAGATTTTTAGCTGTCACGATTTGAGCTTATCTCCTGTAGAAAATTAAAAATTCTGAAAAAATCACGCATCTTCCTCAGATATGTACGCAACTTTCATTATTTGGCCAGTTCCATCTGAGCAACTTAAGTGCCTCGAAAAAATTCGTCTTCCAGACTGTTCTGTTTTTGACAGATTCTGCCTTTTGTTTTGCATTCGCTCTTTTACTATGTTTGTGTGGATTTCTTTGCTCCACAAAGCATTGGTGGCTGTAGCTAATGTCCAGAAGCTTTGGGAATGATTGTATCATTACAGAATATGAGAATTTTTGATTATGCACTAACCCTCTAATGAGAACTGTCTTGAGTTTGGTGTGAAGGAAGTTTTCAAGGATCAAGCGAGAAGGGTGATATTATGTGATCAAGAAGAGTGAAAAGCCTAAGCTTGGGGATGCCCCCGTGGTTCATCCCAACCATATTCAAGAGACTCAAGCGTCTAAGCTTGGGGATGCCCAAGGCATCCCCTTCTTCATCAACAACTTATCAGGTCATCTCTAGTGAAACTATATTTTAATTCTTTCACATCTTATGCGCTTTACTTGGAGCGTCTGTGTGCTTTTATTTTTGTTTTTGTTTGAATAAATTCGGATCCTAGCAATCCTTGTGTGGGAGAGAGACACGCTCCGCTTTTTCATGTGAATACTCATGTTCTTCACTTATATTTGTTGAGTATTCTTAACTAGCTACTGCAGTGCTTTTAGCTCCTGTTTTTCATGCATCTCTTCGAGCTGTTAGCACTTGTTTATAAATACTCTCTTGCTGCATTATATTATCATTTGGAGAGTTTATGTTTAAATAAATTGATTGGTGTTTGTTTGGAAGAAAGAAAATGCTACATGTAGTAGTTGGTATTGGAAAAGACATATGCATTCTTGTAGATCATTGTCTTGTTTCGATTTGATGCTTTGCAATTGTTTTGAGCTCTCAAGTAGATCATGTTTAAGCTCTTGCATCATGTAGTTAAAGCCTAGTAGTGGAGAACTACCGTAGAGCTTGTTGAGACTTGGGATGCATATTTGTTCTCTCTAAGGTCTAGATATTTTCTGGTAAAATGTTTGAGCAACAAGGAAGACAGTGTAGAGTCTTATAATACTTGCAATATGTTTTTATGTGATTCTTGCTGTACCGGTTTATACTTGTGTTTGCTTCAAACAACCTTGCTAGCCTAAACTCTGTACTGAGAGGGAATGCTTCTCGTGCATCCAAAACTTGAGCCAAAACCCATGCCATTTGTGTCCACCATACCTACCTACTATGTGGTATTTCCTGCCATTCCAAGTAAATATTTCATGTGCTACCTTTAAACTATTCAAAACTTTATTACTCCTTATTTGTGTCAATGTTTTATAGCTCATGAGGAAGTATGTGGTGTTTTATCTTTCAATCTTGTCATTTACTTCTGACAGACTTTCACCAATGGACTAGTGGCATATACATCCGCTTATCCAATAATTTGCAAAAAGAGCTGGCAACGGGGTGCCCAGCCCCAATTAATTACAACTTTCATTAATAATTCTCTTCACATGTTTTGCCCTGATTTATCAGTAAGCAACTTAATTTGCAAATAGACACTCCTCCATGGTATGTGAATGTTGGAAGGCACCCGAGGATTCGGTTAGCCATGGCTTGTGTAAGCAAAAGGTTGGGAGGAGTGTCATCTATAAAGAAACTAAAATACATGTGTAAACAAAAGAGAAGAGGGATGATCTACCTTGCTGGTAGAGATAACGTCCTTCATGGGAGCCGCTCTTGAAAGTCTGGTTGACAAGGGGGTTAGAGTGCCCACTACCATTCGTTGACAACAACAAACACCTCTCAAATACTTATTTTGTGCTCTCTATATGCTTTCGAAAACTTAAAAAGCTCTAGCACATGATTTAATCCCTGCTTCCCTCTGCGAAGGGCCTATCTTTTACTTTATGTTGAGTCAGTTTACCTACTCCTTTCTATCTTAGAAGCAAACACTTGTGTCAACTTTGTGTGCATTGATTCTTACATGTTTACTTATTGCACTTGTTATATTGCTTTATGTTGACAACTATCCATGAGATATACATGTTACAAGTTGAAAGCAATTGCTGAAACTTAATCATCCTTTGTGTTGCTTCAATGCCTTTTACTTTGAATCTATTGCTTTATGAGTTACCTCTTATGCAAAACTTTTTGATGCTTGTCTTGAAAGTACTATTCATGAAAAGTTTTTGCTTATATGATTCATTGTTTACTCTTTATCTATTTGTTAGCAAACTATAGACCATTGCTTTGAGTCACTTCATTCATGACATGAGCCTTGCAATATATTGATCAAGATTGTGTGAAAGCATGTCTCCTCAGAAATTATTTGTTGTTATCGTTTTACCTACTCGAGGACGAGTAGAACTAAGCTTGGGGATGCTTGATACGTCTCCAACGTATCCATAATTTCTGATGTTCCATGCTTATATTATACCATTTGCTACATGTTTTATATACACTTCATATCACTTTTATGCATTTTCTGGGACTAACCTATTAACAAGATGCCAAGTGCCAGTTCCCTGTTTTCTGCTGTTTTTTTTCAGAAAAGTACTTCTGCGAATATTCTCGGAATTGCACGAAACAAAAGGCCACGTCCCTATTTTTCCACACGTACACGGAGTCCGAAGGAGAGACGAAGGAGGGCCCGAGGTGGCCAAACCACCACGGCGCGGTGGGCCCCTGCCGCGCCGCCTATGGTGTGGGCCCCTCGGCTCCACCGACGCGCCCCTTCGCCTATATATTCCTCAGACGCGAAAACCCTAAAAACAAGTCATATTTCCAGAAGAGTTCCGCAGCGCCGCCGCCATCGACGACAAGTTTCGGGGGACAGAATCTCTGTTCCGGCACGCCGCCGGGACGGGGAATTGCCCCCGGAGTCATCTCCATCGACACCACCGCCATCTTCATCGCCGCTGCTGACTCCCATGATGAGGAGGGAGTAGTTCTCCCCCGAGGCTGAGGGCTCTACCGGTAGCTATGTGGTTCATCTCTCTCTCCATGGTGTGATCTTTATGTGATCATGTGTATTGCTAGTATCGCTGAATACATTAATAATGTTTATGCTACTCAAGTGATTTTGTCTAGTTTCTGGAGTCATTGTGACAACACGGTATCAAGGTGACAGTGTGGGTACTTGTGTGACTCTATGAATAATTTAGACATTATCATGGCTTATTCTTGGGAATTGTGGTGTTTGTTTACTCAGACTTTGAGGTGTGCTTTTGCAGCCCTACGCATAGTACTCTTGCTCATCAAGAAGGAGAATAATCCCGAGTAGTATTTACTTGTGTTCAGTTGTGCTAATCTAGTTGAATATGTAGATGTTACTCTTTATCTATTATGCACTCTATAGGTTACTTTAATATGAACTCCGGTACTCTCCACGGTGTAAAGGTGACAGTGTGTGCACCGTGTGTGATTCCTTTATGACGTTGTGGCGCTTGTTTACTCCGGCTTGAGGTGTGCTTTTGTAGCCCTACACAATGAATGGTGTTTGTTATCCAACAAGAGAGTGTTTAAGAGTAGCTTTTACTTATTCAGTTATGAGATCATTGTTGAGAGTGTCCACTAGTGAAAGTATGATCCCTAGGCCTTGTTTCTAAGCATTGAAACACCGTTTACATCAAGTTCTGCTACATGTTTGCTTGCTGCCATTTTATTTCAGATTGCAATTACTACTTATAATCATCCATATCACTTGTATTTCACTATCTCTTCGCCGAACTAGTGCACCTATACATCTGACAAGTGTATTGGGTGTGTTGGGGACACAAGAGACTTCTTGTATCTTAATTGCAGGGTTGCTTGAGAGGGATATCTTTGACCTCTACCTCCCTGAGTTCGATAAACCTTGGGTGATTCACTTAAGGGAAACTTGCTGCTGTTCTACAAACCTCTACTCTTGGAGGCCCAACACTGTCTACAGGAATAGAAGCGTGCGTAGACATCAGGTACCTTGCGCATATTTCTTCTGAAGCATTTAAAATACTCACCCCCATCTCGTAGTTGTTTAGCCAGGTGGTAGGATCCATGCTGGCATTATAGTTTGCCACCTTGCGTGGTCCTTTGAAATCTTCAGGAAAAGGTTTCGATCTAATCTTCTCAGTGAAACATGCCGGACCCTTGAGTCGTGAGGACAAAGCTGTGGATGTGCCCGTAGGGTTGTGAACTTCCACGAGCCGCGTCTGCATTGTTGGCATGATAGCCTGTGCTTCTGCGGCTTGTTCCTGCTGCCTCTGCGTGACCCTTGATATATCCTCTGGTGGCATGCTTTGGATGCTTCTTTCTGCTGCAGTCCCACGGCCGGCCGGTATGGTGGGCTGCTGCCCCTCGGCTTCTGCCCTGTTGGCCTGTTGTAGGACAACAGTGCTCAACATCTGTATCGCACGCCGTGCTTCAGTGTTGATTGGGTCGTCGCCTGTTGGTACCATCTGTGTCAAGATATTAGCCGCTGCATACATGTTATCGACCGGGCTTTGGTATGGCCTTGTGGGGTATGGAACCTCCTTGGTTGTTGCGCTGGTAGTTGCTGGGCTTCGTGGACAATCGATGGTTCCAAAATCCTTGCGACTGGTTGGCCTCCAGCAGCTGGAGTGGGTGGAAGTTCTATTGTTGGTTGAGTCGCGCACGCTTGCGCATGCAAGTCAACTTGTCTTTGAGTCGCGGTGAGCGCGGCTATCCTTTGCCGTTCCTGTTGGATTCCTTGGTTCACCTGTTCAAGCCTGCAGTGCTCTGCTTCCATCCTTCGAACCTCGTACAGGAGCTCGGCCCTGGCGGCCTCAATTTCTGTTGCGCGGACAGCGGCGTTCGCGGCTGACACCGGGATAAGTAGTGGGTTGCCGGGAGGTGTCAATCTTTCGGCTTCTCCGCAGTTCCTGACGTACCTGCACCTCCGGCCATGTAGACTCCAACTGGTGCCGCCCTTTGTCCTACCACTGGCGAGTAATCCCAGTAACTTTCAAGAGCTGGTATGATGGACCCAAATTCTTGCAAGTCCATGCTCTCCAGAGACTCTTCTCCGTCACTCGCGACTCCTTCTGCTGAGTCGCCTTCTTGGGCTGAGCTAACAGATCCGCCGCCAATGAAACCGACGAAGACGTTGATAGATCCAAACGGGATGATGTGACCTGTCTCCAGGTAATCAGCTTCTGGTCCCCAGCTTGAATCGTCAATGAGAGGCGTTTCATCGACCATGATGATGTGGCCAATGGTGAGATCTTCAGCTCCTTTCATCGATCATGCGCGGAACGTGACGCTCTTGACCGCAGGCCCCACGGTGGGCGCCAACTGTCGTGGGTTTGTCAAGTCAGATGTCATGGTTGACTTCGTAGGTGTGGGATTTGCGCGAGTCAATCGTCTCCGATCTTGGGATCGCAGGAACAAGGACGAACACAGATTTACCCAGGTTCGGCCCCTCAATGTGAGGTAACGACCTACTTCCTGCCTACCCTAGATTTGGTATTGATATGATATATGTGGTGTTACAATAGAGGCGATCCGATTTGGGAACTCGCCGTAAGAGCTAGGGTTCTAGGGCTTGATAGCTTGACCATGTCTAAGTCATGCGAGTCCTCTTTATATACACAGAGACTCGCTAGGTTACAAGAGATCTACACGAAGCCGATTGCAAGCTTGTTATCCAAGGCAAGTTTACCACCGACCTTCTAGAGCCTTCCTTTGGCAGGCCGCGATCTTTGATCAGCCCATCTTTTATGTGGCCCAATAATATCGTGATCATGAAGTCGCCGCTTTGGCCTTCAATAAGTCGGGGTTAATTATTCCCCCGACACTGCCGCCAAATGGACCACGGGCATGGCGATGCACCTCCGTCGGGCCGTGCTAGCCTCAGTGGTGCGCCTCCTCCGCACTCCGAAAGCGACGACCTCACTTGACGCGTACGAGCTTGCTGCATCATCGACGATGCCGAGCTCATGGAGCGAATCCGACAGAAGCCAATTCGCTCCATCGTTCGACCGAGAGGCGGTGCCGAGACACTGCCCGGTGGATCGAATGGTGCAACAATAACAAGTTTGCATGCGGCCTCCAGAAATGCAACGAGCATGCAGCGCTCTGCCGGAGGGAGGAGCACCGTGGCCTGCGTGATATCTGGCGGTCCAGCAACTAGTGTGGCGGCGTGGCCGTCCTTTTGGTTTGTATGTGTCGAGGATTACTCCCGAAGGAAACTCAAGTGTAGTGTCGTTCGAACACTGTGCACTGAAACGCGCTCTCAACGGAACTCGGTGACTTCGGCGAGGAAGACACACACAGCAAGGAGACACAGCAATTACCCAGGTTCAGGCCACCATGGAGGTGTAAAACCCTACTTCCTGCTTGAGATGGATTACACTGCTCGGAGCGATTACAGTACAAGTGTTGGTGTTTGTGGCGAGGTAGAAGATGACTGGATCCCCCTCTATGACCGCAGTGAGGCCCTATTTATAGCGCTCCGGTCCTTTTCCCAAATGTTTAGGTGGGCAGGGTTGCCACATAGCACCAAGAGGGGTACCGGCGTACTGCCCTAGCTCAGATAAAGCCACCGTCCATGGCGTAGTCGTAAGGCCTTGTCGGTGACGCCCGCGGTGGCGCGTAGCGCCGGTTCGGCTATCTTGCACCAAAGAGGGAAGTCTTGGGATCCGCTTTGCTTGTCGTGGATGATCGGCACCCTTTAATCACCAAAGTGGAAAGCTTTGGCCGACATGCTCTGCTGGCGCGAGCGTCACTCTGGGAAGATGCAGTCGCACATGCCCCCTGGCGTGGGTCACGGGTGCGCCAAGTTTTTGTCTTGTACCGAGAGGCTTGATGGCACAGCTCTTGTTCGCGGGTGGCCTCGCGATGACCTTCCTTGCCGTTTGGTGAAGCGTCCTCCCAAGGTTTCTAGCCTTGGTCACGCGAGGCTTGGAAGAGCCTGGCGAGGTGGGCTGTCGTGGTGGGATCACGGCAGATGCCATATGTATGGCTAAGATGGGGCCGAAAGTGCGTTGGGGGAACCGGGGAGGGTTTATGCACTCAAGAAGTGCACAAGCAAGAACACACACGAAACCGCAAGAACATGAACAAGAAACAAAGAAAGCAAGAACACAAAGCACACCACGATGTACCCTGCTTCGGGCCCTCTTGTGGAGGTAACACCCCTACTGCAGCACTAGCCTACTCTCTTTATATCTCAATAGTGACAAGTACAGTGCGCTCCTTGAGCTGTATGAAGCAACAATGGTGAAAGCTCGATGAAGAAGAAGCTACCGAGGGGGGAAATGAGCTCTAGGGTTCGTCTCCGCACTGGAGGATGCTAGTCTACTTATACACTAACCGGATTACCTTTTTGCCCCTGGCCGGAGATGATAATGGCATGGACAAGAGGAACAGGACAAGCCCTGGCTACTGTCACTCAGTCCAGCTCATCGTCAGTTCAACGGCAGGTCTATCCTTTCCTCTTTGAGCTTAAGCCAGCGTAGCCGATCAGAGCCTAGGCCACCGCCCTTTCCCGAATTAGCCAAGTCAGCGCCTAGGGCCTTGTGACCCGGAAAACCCGTGGCTCGACCTGGCTGTCTTCCGAGCCTCGGGCAGGAGGCCTGCAGGACTCGTGAACTTACTGAAATTACTTGGTCTTTGTGCATTATCCGACATCGCAGGTAATCCGGATTCTTCCAGGCAACCGGCTAGCTGAGCCGGATCTCTTTCAGCAATCCGGCTAGCCGAACCGGATCTCTTTCAGGCAACCCGCTAGCCGAGCCGGACTCTTCCTCTGATCCGGCTAGACTTTGCCTGATCCCTCTGGCGTTTCCCTGCACTTGAACGACCGACTCTCTCAACCGATCCGGTCGAAGAGACCCGGCTTGAGTGACCCGGCTTGAGTTTCCTTTCCACTTCTATGCCCTACCCGGGGGCAGCCCCCCGACAGTAGTCCCCGAAGCTGGTGCGGTCCTACAGCCTCGGATGGAGGGCCGTAGCAGGTTTAAAAAACAAACACCATTAACCGAATTCCATACTACACAATCTTGTCTCAGGATTTCCCGGGACACTTGGCAGAGAATCTCTGCACAGAGGCCCCGTAATCCGGGTCTTTGATTTGACATGCCACTGACAGCACATTATCCGGATCCACCAGGTACTTGAGTGCATTTGACTAAATGACCGCGTCTCCTCGATTTCTTCGCTAACCGGTACACCCGATCCACAGAACCGCTTCCAATTCTGTGACCCACCGTGTGCTTGAAATATACGGCCACAGCTGCGACCGCAAAGTTCCGGTGCACACTTGATCCGGCCACACCCCGAAAACCGCGCGGTAGTGCGCCCGTTACCAGCGAGCGGCTATATATAGGGGTGCGGGATTCCTCTTCTTCTTCCTCGCACTTCCACTTCGAAACCTCCATCTACACCATTGCCGCCGGTGCGACCTCGCCCTCGCGACCTTGCTGCGCCGGAGAAAACTCGCCGGAGCCGCACATCGCGCCCTGCGCCGCCGTTTCTCCACCGCGCTTCTTCCTCGTCGCATCACAACCGTAAGTTCCTCCTCTTCCGGCCATGGCGACCTCGCGCGAGTTCATACTCCGATGGGAACTTGCGCCTGCTTCTTGCAGATTCACTCGCGCACGAGTTCACTGTCGCCTTAGTGCATTCTCTAGATCTCCTTTCTAGGTTTGCACTAGATTGCCCCAGTTTGGCTTGCCACTGCTTGAACAGTTCCAACATATTTTTACTCGGGATTTCATCTCTATTTTACTGCGCGGTAGATCTTGCGTAACCCTAGATCTTCACAGAAAGGTGTTTGTAGTTACTAGCCGAATTACTTCTCCGCAGTAACTAGACAACTCTATCCGGGTTTGCCTTTACCGAATCCCTTAACAGCTGATTCGGTTACACCGTTATCCGACTCGTTCTAGATGTGAGATTCCACCTCTTCTAACTCGGATATCTCCGACCTTTTGCAGGACTGATTCGGATATGTCGAAGCTACCCCCGGCAGTTGGGAGGGTTCCGATGTTACCAACGATGACTTGGAATGGCTGCGGAGCACCCGGCGTATAACACCTAATGTTATATGCCGAAAACCGGGGAAGGAACTCGAACCGGTCATTCAACCGGGTGAACGTGTTGTATTTCTGGCGCACTTCGAGCGTGGATTCGGACTCCCGGCTAGTGACTTCTTCCGGAGATTCCTAGACTTCTTCGGCCTGCAGCCTCACCACCTCCCGGCTAACTCCTTTGTTTCCCTGTCTGCTTTTACCTCCTTTATGGAGGGATATCTCGGTCTCTGGCCGACTGTCGAAACCTGGGCGAAGTACTTCCATCTCCGGAAACATACGATCCCGGGTAGTGACCCGAAGGTGATGACCGCCTGTGGTTCGTCCAGCATTACCCCGAGGACGGGCTCCATCTTTCCCCGAATCACTGGCCTGGATACTTGTAAGAAATGGCAAAGGTCTTCTTCTACGTGAAGAGCGTTGAAGGCCATGATGCCCTCAACTTGCCGAGTTCAAGATCGAGCCCCCCACAGCCGAATTAAACTTCAGATATGATCCGGCTAACACTCTTGCGGAGCTTCAAGTCATACACCAAACTTTAGAGGACTTTCTGGAGAAGGGCCTGCTCTCGGATGATCTCCTTCGAACCTTCGTCTCTCGTCGGGTCAGTCCTTTACAACAACGTCAGCACAAGATTTGCCATATGAGCGGTCTGCTAGATCCTATCCGGATCAGCAAACATGACCTCACCAAAGCTTCCGTCAAGAGACGGGTAAACGCCATTGCCTACACCGAGATGTCGGATAAGTGGAAGTGGGGCGTGGAGCCATTCCACCGAGACGCACTTCCACCACAGGTTAGTTCATCATTTCCCGGATTAATCCATACCCCACCGAAATGCCATTGGACTAATCCGGACTTGCCTTGACTCTACTGCAGCTGTTCGACCGCCAGATCACCGAAGATGGAGATCTCTCCACCAAGGTGTGGGCACGGGATCGCAGCCCGCTGCGCGAGGGCGAAGAGGATGCGGATACGGACGATTATTTGCCGATTCCGCGCGCCAAGCCCATCCGCAAGGGTAAGCAACCGACTATTCACAAACTTTCCGAGGATGAAGATGATGATTGCTGGATCCTAGATCCTATTGATGCCATTCCGATTTCATGGTCACAACCTTGTGTTCCAGCCAAACCGGATGCTCAAGGGTCATCCCGGAAACGCCCTGACGCGTCCGGATCAGATGCCCCTCCAGCCAAGAGAATTAAGAAAGCTGCCATCAAGGCGAATCGGCTTAAGGCCATGCCTACCACCAAGGGGTAATGCCAACTTCATTTGCTTTTTTCCTCTATTATCCGAGTCATCTTTATCCGAGTTAACTGTTTACCTTGCTCTATGTAGTGACGTCATCGTCACCGAGCAAACTCATTCATCCATTCTTTCTCCCATTCCTCCACTGGATACGGCCATGGAGCACCAGTCTCCTGAAAAGGCCGTCACTTCTCCGCGCGTGCCACAACCGCCAAGACTCCTCCGCCAACTCTCGCTCCAGAGTCGGTTATTGACTTGGAGAAAGAGGAAATCTCGGGTCCCACCCGAGATTCAACTTGGCCTCGCCCTCTGAAGGAGTTGGAGAAGGAGAAAGCTAAGACTTTGACTAACCGGAGCCTCGCCCTACCACCAAGGCTCAAGAGCAGCAGAAGAAGAAGAAGCAGCAGCAGCAACCTCTTGAGAAACAGCAGAAGCAGCAACAGGAAACACAACAAGCGTCCTTCCCAGAGAAGAAGAAGAAGACCGTCCAGGATCAACCTCAGAACCAACCGAAACAAACAGATCCGGCCAAGACCCCGGTCGCATCGCCTCTACCTAAGCCGACTCAGGTCTCCTTTGGCACAATTCCAACGACCTCGGATAAGCAGATGGTTGCTAGCAAGCCGGTTTCTGCCGCTCCATCAGCGACTCGGGTGCATGATCAACTTTCTGAGGCGATCACTCGCGCCCGCGTTAGTGGCCAGGTCTTGCCGAATCTCCGCACTCCGGGCGGCGACAAACTCGGCTCCGCAGAGGAATTTGTTAAAGCTTGGAATGCTGCGGACCTTGCCGAAGGCTTCTCTACAACAGCGTCGCCACATCCGGCTGGCCCTAGCCGGGTGTTTCAATCTCTACATTCTGTACAGGCCTCGGTCGTCGACGCTAACCGGGTCCTCGAGGTAACTTTGCCGAATCTTGCTTTTATTTCCATGATCAATCTACATTATCCCCAGTCCCCGAGATTCGGGTCGAACGACTGATACTCCTCCGAGTAAGAAAGTCATTCGGCTTGAATCTCTAACACTTGATCATAAATTTTGTGTTATCTGAACAAAAATCGTGGGACTCCCAGTCCCCGAGTCTCTTTTCCAATTGATTCGGTCAACTTTCTTTTTCATTAATCTCGGGCCTCCAGTCCCCGAGATTCTTTTTACGCCATTAACCCTTTTTCTTTCAGGAAATCACGACTGCTCGCAGCCGGCTCTTTAAGCAGCTAGTCTTGCAGCACCAGGCCCTCCAAGCTTCCTTTGATGCGCAAAGTGAGGAGATGAAAAAGAAAGAAGAGCATAAGCGCGCTTTATCGGAGGAAAAGTCAGAAGTGACTCGGCTCCTGCGGGAGCTTGACCGGGTTGAAAAAGTGAAGGAGAAGGTCAAAAAAGACCGGGACACGCTGCAGAGGGAGAAAGACTCGATCCAGAAGGAGCGAGATACTTTCAAAGCCGGGATTGAAAGCGGGCCGAATTGGACAAGAAAATCCAAACGCACGTTGCAGATGCTGAAGCCGAAGCTAAAGCGGCGAAAGATGATCTGGCTGCCCACAAGGCGATCAGCGCGAAATGGCTTGCTGATCTTGCTAGCCTCAATGAAGACATGGATCGTAAGTTTGCCGAATCTCCTTTTTCCCTTCTGCTCTTATCCGACTCATAATTTTGTTTACCCTCGTCTAACTCAGCGTTAGCTCATCTATATGTAGGAGAGTTCACCAGCATCCGGTTTCAAGCCGCCAAAGCTGTGAGAGATGCCCGAGCTGAGAGAGCTAAGTTAACTGGGGCTCCCCTGCTCGAGACATGGGATATCGAAGACCACATCACTGCACTTAAAGCTCGGATTGCTCCTTTAAAGGAGTCCCACACTACTCTGTTCAATGCAAGTCTCAAAGCTCACCGAGTCTTGTTTCCTGAAGCTCGGCAAGCCCGGTCTGCGGACGAGCTAATCAAAGACCTGGATCAGGCAGAGACCCGGTTAAAGCTGTGGAGATCTTCGTCCGCCCGCGCTGGTGCTGACGCAGGTTTGCTATTCATCATGTCTTGGTATGAGCTGATTGATCTTGCCAAAGTGCGCTCCCTTCGCGAGGGTTCTTCATGGGCTTCAGATCCAGACCGGATCAAGATCCGCGAGGAAGCTGCCAACTTTATGGCCGAATTTGCAAACACCAAGCATCTTGATCTGAGGCTCCGGTCTACTCGGATGGAGAAGAATCTGAAGAAGAAGAATCGGACGATGCTTCAATTGAAGAATACGCCGAGTCTGAGGGCGAGTCTGGTGATTCGGCTAACTCTGCCGATCATCTTAGTACCGAGTCCACTAAAGTGCCTGCTTCTGACTCGGCTAAGATCGCCGATGAATCTGCATCCAAGACCTCCAAGATACCAACCACCGACTCGGCTGAGACTGCCGAACAAGCTTTGGTCAAGACCACCAATACTTCGGCTGATCCGGATGCCTCCGAGTCTACCAAGCTATCCAGCTCTTCGTCCAAGGTCATTCCTGCGACCGAGGCTCCTGCGACCGAGTTTCCTGAACTATCTTAATGAAAAAACGTTAAATCCCCGGTATGCCGGGAGCAGATGTAATATACAATTTAAGCTCTTTCGAGACTAATTTTATTTTGCTTAATGTGATCCGGACGAGGTTTATGTTGGATCATCTTAAACCGAGTCCCCGAGTCTGTTTTCTTGTTTACTATTTTTGCCGAATCTTTGCTCTTGTCTACCTTTTAGGTGTTCGACAGTCGAGTCACAAGATAGGAATCATAGCATACAATACTTGAAACATGCGAGTTGTGGTTTAGAATCATCTAACATAAACAAAAAGAAATAACAGGGGTTAGTAAACGACATGTGCCGAATCGGATTTGGACCGAGTCCCCGAGTCCATTTTCATGTTTCCCATATTCTCCACCTCTGCTCTTGACTACCATTTTGGTGTTTGTCAGTCGAGTCACAAGATCAACAACATAGCATACATTACTTGAATTTTGGGACGAGGTTCAAAGCAATCCGACACATGAACGGTATGGACAAAACAGTAATAAAAAACACATGCATAAGACAAAGCAGTCCCCGAGTCCAGACTCGGATTGCCGAAATTTCATTTATGATAAACTGAGATACATACATTGCGCCCCTAAGAGTAAAAGGGTCGAAGCAGAGCTACATTCCAGGGTCGCTTGGTTTCTTGTCCGGGTCTGTCCAGGCCATCCGTCCTTGGTTCCTGTGCATCTACAAGGTAGTACGAGTCATTGTGCATAGCCTTGCTCACAATGAATGGTCCCTCCCATGGAGGTGATAACTTGTGTCGGCCTTTGCTGCGCTGCACCAGCCTTAGTACTAGATCTCCCTCATGAAACACTCTAGGGCTGATTTTCCGACTATGATAACGTCGGAGACTCTGCTGGTATATCGCTGTCCGGGATAGGGCCAATTCTCTTGCTTCCTCTAGCAGATCCACTGCATCTTCCCGGGCTTCTTTTGCCTCGGTTTCGGTATACATTGTCACCCTTGGTGCATCATATTCTATGTCAGTGGGTAGCACTGCTTCTGCCCCATATACCAGAAAAAATGGCGTATAGCCAGTTGACCGATTCGGCGTGGTCCTTAAACCCCATAGTACTGATGGTATCTCATCTATCCAGCACCCCGGAGTCTTTACCAGGGTTCCATTAACCGAGCTTTTATCCCAGCTAATACCAAAGCATTTGATCTTTCCACCTGTCCATTGGACTCTGGGTGTGCCACTGAGGCTATGTCTAACCGGATCCCCTTATCCAAGCAGAATCGGGCAAACTCTCCCACAGCAAAGTTCGTGCCATTATCCGAGATGATGCTATGGGGGTAACCGTATCTCAAAATGATTTCTTTCAGGAAGGTTACAGCCGAATGACCATCCACTTTCCGGATCGGTTTCACCTCTATCCACTTGGTGAACTTATCCACCATCACCAACATATGTGTCATGTTACCTCTAGCCGGCTTGAATTCTCCCACCATATCCAAACACCACACAGCAAACGGCCAAGTGATAGGAATTGTTTTGAGCGCCGATGCGGGTAGGTGTGTCTGCTTGGCAAACCTTTGGCATCCTTCACATTTTCGGACTATGTCCTCTGCATCTGCATGAGCAGTAGGCCAGTAAAACCCATGCCGGAATACTTTAGCTACCAGGGCTCTTGTACTGCAATGATGCCCACATTCTCCTTGATGTATCTCCAGGAGCATCTCCTTGCCCTCGGCTGGCTCCACGCAACGTTGTAGCACCTCGGTTGCACTCCTTTTGTATAACTCCTTATTTATGATGGTGTAACCCTTGGACCTCCTCTGCACTCGCCTAGCTTCGGTTTCATCATTGGCAAACTCCCCTCCGACATGAATTTCATGATTTCTTCAGCCCATTCCGGTACTGGATGCAAAGGGAACAAGTGCTCATCTATTTCCACTGGTTCGGCCGCCATTATTTCTTCAATCAGTTTCTGTCCATTCCCAAGATTCGGTTAACATCATTTCTCTCTTCTCTTTTCCCTAAGACTCGGTTATCATCCGCCGAGTCTCGGTGCGCAGTCCCCGAGTCTAACCATAGTCCCCGGGTCTTCCCAAATGTACTTGACATCAACATTCATAGGAACAGCTTCAGATTCTTGCTTTGGGATAAAAATTGACTCGGAATCAGGTGAAGGTTTGATTGAAGGGATCCTTAGGTGATTCAAGGATATCCCGGGTGGGATTGCATCCCTAGACGACCCCAGTTTTGACAGGATATCAGCAGCTTCATTCTCTAGCCGGGGTATATGCTTGTACTCGCAGCCTTCAAAAAATCCTGAAATTTTCTGGACATGAAATCGATATAGTGCCATATTGGCATCAAGGGCATCCCAATTTCCAGAAGATTGCTGCACCACCAAATCTGAATCACCAAAACATTCTATCCGGCGGATGCCGATGTCCTTAGCCACATTAAGCCCATGGATCAGTGCCTCATATTCGGCCACGTTGTTTGATGCTGAGAAATGAATCTGCAACACATATCGCAACTGATCTTGCTTCGGTGATGTGAGTACTATCCCAGCACCTAGTCCGATTTTGGTTTTGGAGCCATCAAAGTGCAACTTCCAGTAATTGTAATCCGGCTTGGGTGGCTCATACTGCATCTCGGCCCAGTCACAAAGGAAATCCGGTAAAGCCTGAGACTTGATAGCATCTCTTCTTTCATAATGCGGGGTGTAAGGAGACACTTCTATTGCCCATTTGGCAACTCGGCCAGTCGCATCTTGCACCCAATGATCTCCGAGATTGGAGCTTCGCATACTACGGTGATCGGGTGCTCCTGGAAGTAATGTTTCAACTTCTTGGCCGCCAGGTATACCCATATGTCATCTTCTGGTAGTGAGGATAGTTCTGCTTCGAGGTTGAGATCACCTCGCTTAAATAGTATACCGGTCTCTGCACGGATTTACCCTCCTCTTCTCGCTCTACCACTATCACCACACTTACGACCCGGTTAGTGGCCGCAATGTAAAGTAGCATTGGCTCATTCGGCAAAGGTGATGCCAGAATTGGTGCAGTGGACAACATCTTTTTTAATTCATTGAAAGCCGAGTCTGCCTGCGGGGTCCACGTGAACCCGGTGCTCTTTTTCATCAATTGATACAAGGGTAAGGCTTTTTCTCCTAGCCGACTCACAAACCGACTCAGCGAGGCTAGACACCCGGTAAATTTTTGTACATCTTTTAGACATTTAGGCAATTTCATGTTTTCTATGGCTCGGATCTTAGCCGGATTCACTTCAATACCTCGGCTCGATACAAGGAAACCGAGCAACTTTCCAGCCGGGACACCAAAGGTGCATTTATCCGGATTCAATTTTAACCGATACTTTCTCAAGTTCACAAATGTTTCCTCGAGATCCTCGAGGAGAGTGCGTTTTTCTTTAGTTTTGATAACAATATCATCGACATACACTTGCACATTTTTGCCCATTTGAGAATGTAAGCATTTCTGCATACATCTCTGATAAGTTGCACCGGCATTTCTCAAACCGAAACACATGACACGATAGCAATACGCCCCATACGGGGTAATAAAAGCAGTCTTTATTTGATCTTTGGGGTTCAGTGGTATCTGGTGAAAACCAGAGTACGCATCAATAAAAGACAACAACTCACACCCAGCAGTAGAATCGATCACTTGATCAATCCGAGGTAAAGGAAAGGATCCTTCGGGCACGCCTTGTTCAGGTTGGTGAAGTCGATGCACATACGCCACACCTTGACCACCGCTGGTTCGTCCTTCTTCTTCTCTACCAGAACCGGATTGGATATCCAGTCTGGATGCAACACCTCCATAATGAATCCGGCTGCAAGTAGCTTAGCCAGCTCATCAAGCACCACTTTTCTTCGATCGTCTGAAAGACGACGAGTCGGTTGCCTCACCGGCTTCACATCCGGCCGGACAAATAAAGAGTGCTCTGCCAACTCCCTCGGAACACCAGGCAGGTCCTTAGCCGACCATGCAAAGATATCCCGATTCTCACGGAGGAAGTGACAGAGCGCGCTTTCCTATTTCTCGCCCAATCCGGCCCAATGATGGCCATGCGCTCCGGATTCTCCGGGTCAATGGGGATCCTCTTTGTCTCCTTGGGCACCTCAAAAGTTGCACCTGCATCCGGATTGGTCATGGCCAGGACGCCGAGCTGAGCTGACTTCGCCATCGCTACTACTTCATGCATCTTGCTCTTCTCAGCTTGGATCACCAACGACTCGGCTAAGGTGGAACCAACCGTAGCACACTGTATGGCCTTCTTGTAATCTCCCGCAACGTGATGATTCCATTCGGGCCAGGCATCTTCATTTTGAGGTAAGCAACATGAGTGGAAATCATGAACTTGGCTAATGCCGGCCTGCCGAGCAGAGCATGGTATGGGCTCTCCAAGTCTACCACCTCGAATTCTAGACTCTCAAGTCTGTGATTGTCCTTGGTACCAAATAGCACATCTACCCATATCTTACCCATTGGGGAACAAGACCCCGGGTACTATACCATGGAAGGTACAACTGCTCTGCTGCAACTGATTCGGCGAATAACCCAATTTGACCATTGTGTCCCGATACATGATGTTTATAGCGCTGCCATTGTCAACCAAGACTCGAGTGAATTTCACATTGATCTTTGGTCCAACCAAAGTCGGATCCACCACCAGTGCGTAGTTTCCTGGGCTTGGCATAACCCTAGGATTATCAGCCCTGCTCCAGGTGATCTCCTGCTCGGACCAGTTCAGGTATTTTGGTACTGCTGGTGTGACTGCATTCACCTCCTTCGCCCTTCGCAGCTGACTTTTCTTGTCAGTTGGCTCGGTCACAAAAACCACATAACTTTGATGAGCTCCTTGTAATCATTTCCGGGGTATCCACCTTGCCGACTCGGACCAGCATTGTTGTTGTTGCCTCCCATATTTACCAGGTTAACCGGCTTTGTGGCTGCCGGCCTTGGAGCTCCTTCGTTCACCGGGGTTGCATTGGCTCCGGATAAAGGCGTATTTGGCCTGAAATTCGGTCTAGGAGCACCTCTCTGAGGTGGCCCTCTCTGACCTTCTGCCTGGATGCGATGATGCCAGCTACAATTCCGAGTTGAATGATTGGCCGGCTTGCGTGGGTCTGTTGTGTGATAACGGCAAGGCCCATCTATCATTGCCTCAAAAGTTAGAGGTGGACTCGGTCCATCCCACACTTTCTTTGCCCAGGCACCTTGATTCGGCCTCCAAGCTGGACCCTCATTTTTTGGTCTCTGGCTATCAGGATGATCCATATTTACTGCAGCAACCTGGTCTGAGCCGTATCTGTAATCCGGATCCTCCTTTTATAACCGAACTCATGTCGGTCATTGGGCCTCAATGGTCCAGTTCGGTTATTAACCGGTTGCCTCCTGCTTGTTCCCACCACATCCAACGCTGGCTGCGTCGGATCGCCAAGAGCATATGTATCTGCTATCCGGATCATTTCCGCTAGGGTCTTTGGCATATCCCTCTGGAGCTTCTGCCAAAGCGGGGTGCCATGTCGGCAACCCTGCGCGAACCAAGAAATGGCCTGCTCCTCCACGACACCTTCACAAGAATTGCGAATGTTGCTCCACCGAGTCAAAAATTCTCGGTCTGTCTCCCGCTCTTCCTGCCTGCACGCAGACAAGAGCTGAGGTCGGTTTGGCCTCTTGTAAGTGCTGGAGAAGTTGCTGTAAAATGCCTGTTCCAAATCCATCCAAGAGTTGATACTACCCTCTGGTAAGTTATTCAGCCAAATCCGGGCTGGCCCTTCCAACATATGCGGGAGATACCGGACCGCCCATCGGCGATTGCCCCCCGCAATGTGCACCGAGGATACATAGTCTATCAGCCAATCCTGCGGCTTAGTGCTGCCATTATACGGCTTTGTGATCGGCCAAGCTGAAACAACGGCACATTCGGCTCGTTCATGATCTAGGCCCAAAGCACGGAGGACCTGGTGGGCCTTGCTCTTCCAGCCTCTCGGACTGATAAATCCTATCCAACCTGAGACGCTGATCATCCGGAGCCAACGTCCGAGGTCCCAGTCTGGATGCAAGTGCATTGTCATACGTTTGGTATCCGGCTCGCGCCATAGCCGAATTACCATCATCATAGCGGTAGCCCGCCTGGCCACCACCTTGCTGCTGCGCTTGCACCATTACTTGCTGCTCCTGCCGGGGTTGATTCTGCCCGGGAGGGCGAGGTGGTTGACCTCGGCCAGCCGAATTACCCCTTCCGGCCCCGGATTGCCTTGACCGCCATTGTTTCTGCTCTGGCCACCTCTTCCTTGAGCAGCTAGCTGCTTGCCGGCATACTCAGCATCATAGGCCTGCAGCTGTTTGCTCTTGCCCGAATTCACACTTTGGGCCCGGTCAGCTCCGACATGCGGGGATGACGCTTGCCCCTTGGACCTCTGGCTAACCGCCTTAGCCGACACCACTACCCGAGAACCACCAGCATCCGGATTAGCCTTCCGGTAAGCCTCATTCTGCCGGTTACACACATCAACCAGCTCATTGACCCTTTCTGCCTGCTTGCGCCAAGCATCCCCGGTTAGTGTGGTCAACTCGGCTCGCGCTGCCGCTGCAGCCCTAAGATTTTTGGCCGGGGAGCTATACACCGGCTTGCCTGTACCCGATCTCTGACTAGTAGCCTTACCGAGCTCGATCTTGCGGCTCTAGCTAACTCGTCATTGAGGTCCTTACCCCTGTTACGCAAATCTGCTCTTGCGCGGGTGAGACGCTACCGGAGTGAAACCATCAGTGATACCATTGGCAGCATTATACTCTCTCATGTCTCTATCAAATGCTTGCCTAGACTCTACCACCAACCGGGCTTCTTTTGCAACCTCAGGCGCTCTGCCTCTAACTGAGCTATAGTAAGCTCTACATTTGCCCCAGGTGCCACTGGCCGAGCTAACTTTTCCAGGACATCCTCCAAGGGAGCCTCCCTACTTGACATGCCAAGTGGACCAACCGGATCTGGTTTCTCCTTTGGGAACTTTGCCGTCCGAGTCGGCTTGTCAACCGGATCGGTTGGCGTAACCAGCTCCTCGGGTATGCTATTGCCGGCATCTCCTTTGCCAGCTCCAGCACTTGCTCCGGTCATCATCACTTCCACGCTACTCCCGGGGCGAGCGCTACGCTGTCCGAGAGCTGCGCGGAAAGAAGGAGGGTCCTCGGCCACGAGCACCTGCGCCGGGTACTCGCGAACAGCCTCGACAGCAACATAGGTGACGAAGCTACCGAGCATCATCAGGAAGCCATGCTCGGGGAAAGGCTTGCCGGCGAAACACCCTGCATTGTCGCTGACGAAGGTGAACTCGCCGATCTTGGCGATTAGACCAGAAAGAACACGCTCGCCTGAGCCCGTCCGGATGTAAACTCCCTCCAACGCCTCAATCTGCCCCACGGTGGGCGCCAACTGTCGTGGTGGGATCACGGCAGATGCCATAGGTATGGCTAAGATGGGGCCGAAAGTGCGTTGGGGGAACCGGGGAGGGTTTATGCACTCAAGAAGTGCACAAGCAAGAACACACAAGAAACCGCAAGAACATGAACAAGAAACAAAGAAAGCAAGAACACAAAGCACACCACGATGTACCCTGCTTCGGGGCCCTCTTGTGGAGGTAACACCCCTACTGCAGCACTAGCCTACTCTCTTTATATCTCAATAGTGACAAGTACAGTGCGCTCCTTGAGCTGTATGAAGCAACAATGGTGAGAGCTCACGATGAAGAAGAAGCTACCGAGGGGGGAAAATGAGCTCTAGGGTTCGTCTCCTCGCACTGGAGGATGTGCTAGTCTACTTATACACTAACCGGATTACCTTTTTGCCCCTGGCCGGAGATGATAATGGCATGGACAAGAGGAACAGGACAAGCCCTGGCTACTGTCACTCAGTCCAGCTCATCGTCAGTTCAACGGCAGGTCTATCTTTTCCTCTTTGAGCTTAAGCCAGCGTAGCCGATCAGAGCCTAGGCCACCGCCCTTTCCCGAATTAGCCAAGTCAGCGCCTAGGGCCTTGTGACCCGGAAAACCCGTGGCTCGACCTGGCTGTCTTCCGAGCCTCGGGCAGGAGGCCTGCAGGACTCGTGAACTTACTGACATTACTTGGTCTTTGTGCATTATCCGACATCGCAGGTAATCCGGATTCTTCCAGGCAACCCGGCTAGCTGAGCCGGATCTCTTTCAGCAATCCGGCTAGCCGAGCCGGATCTCTTTCAGGCAACCCGGCTAGCCGAGCCGGACCTCTTCCTCTGATCCGGCTAGACTTTGCCTGATTCCCTCTGGCGTCTCCCTGCACTTGAACAAGAGTGAGTATTGACCGATCTCTCAACCGATCCGGTCGAAGAGACCGGCTTGAGTGACCCGGCTTGAGTTTCCTTTCCACTTCTATGCCCTACCCGGGGGCAGCCCCCCGACATGGGCCATGCTCTGTTGACTATTGACTTGTCTTGTTCTTCACGCGTGGACTTCTGGGCCAACGGCATACGGGCCGTGGTACCCTGGTTTCCACTGGCCCGACAGTATCCCCCGGTCTCGTGTCGTGCACGCCTTGCGACCGTTGGATGCGAAGCGGCATGGGCCCAAGAAGATGTCGGGCCCAGGAGATGACGAGTGTCACGGCAGTTCTGCGCGCACGCGCCCACGACGGCGTGACGCCTCGGTAACTGCCGAGTTGGCATAAAACCTTGGCCGGGTGTGGCACGGCCGTCTCGTCGTCTTCACCACCGAGTGGGTTAATGCGCCTTTGAATCCTGGACTCTCGGTCGAGTGGTGGCCAACACGGTGTACCACGGTGGCTATTTAAGGACAGTGAGTCTGCCTTACTCCATCTTCATTCCATACTTCTTCTCCTAGTCGAGAGCCTCCCCTTATACCTTCATCTATCCTGGTGCCGGCGTTCTTGATGGTGAGCATGAGGAGAGGCCCGGGCGGTCTTCGTTGCGCCGCCGTCTTCCTCGGAACGGGTACCAGCACTCGTGGGAGACTCGCGCCCTGCGGTCGCGGCAGTCGGGGGCGAGACGGCCGCGGGGTTAGGGGCCGCGATGGAGCTTCCGCCCCTCTTTCGCGTGAGGTGGACCACCTTGGGCGAGCGGCGTTCGAGTTTTTCTTGCATCTGGGTGACAGGCCCCGCAGCGGCCTCTTCCATGATTCCTTCCTGGCTGGAGTGCGGGGCAACCAGCCCAGAGCTTCTGGCTTCACGTGGAGGGGTGTCCGAGCAGACCATCTTGGGTTTACGTGGATTACCTTCACCAGGTCTCTATTCTTTGTCTCGGCTAGGGGTGGCGGTCGTTTGCTCGTGCCCGGCGTCTGTCCCCTGGTCAGTATCTGTCCTTCAGATATGATGGGGACGTGGCTCGCTACGTGAAGGTCTTCCTTGAGCACGGCGGACGCGTGGAGTGTTGCGCCGAGAGCGAGAGCAGCTACAACGTCGATTCCTCTGGTGAGGATGAAGATGAGGAAAACTCCTCTAGCATGAAGAAGGAAGCTGAGTCTTCCTCCTCTTGAGGGAGATCCTTCCGCAGGGCTACGAAGAACTCCTTCACCTCCTTCTTCACGGCCTCGTCGATGTGCTTCTGGGAGCGGGGCTGTCGTCTTAAGTCCTTTCTATATCCTGCAGGGTCGTTAGAGCTTTTCCTATTCTTGCCTTTTGAGCTATTTTGTAAGCCTTTTGTACTTGAGAAGAATGAAAAAAAAAGGTTGTGTCTCGGTTGTTTTTACTTATCTTTTTGTTGTGTAAAAGATCCTCGAGGACGAGTATGCGGTTGGGGTTATCACTCCTTGTAGCTTGCGAGCCTTCGCTTCCTTCCTGGAACTCCTCCGTCCTGTGAGAGAAAGATAACGAGGGTTGTTTATGCTGCGCGCTTTGCAGGTTCGCGCCTAGTGTTGCATGAGGAGACTCAGCACCAAGGACCTTGGGAGGTGGCGTGTATGAGGGCGGCCCCCGAATCCACTCATGGTTTACTTGGGTTTATCGATGCTACTGGGACTGACCCGAGCACAGACACTGTGCTCCATGCCCCACTCGTGTAACACTCAGGGGAGAAATTAGCGCGCACGAGAGAGAGGTCATACGCAAGTATGCTTGGCGCAAAGCGCTTGCTGAATGAATAAGTTCATTACAAAAAGTGCCGCTGTGGGCAGGGAGATCCTCGTGAAGGGGATTCTCATTGAGGCTGTAGTGGCCACGGGCACCTCAAGAAATAAAGATGTCGCCGTGATGAGCACGGGGCCCCACGTGAAGTGGCTGGAGTTCTAGCAGCTCCGAGGCAACACTAATGCGAAGCACCAGTGAGAACCTCCAGGGGAGGAAATCTCGGCGTCATTTTTACCATGACCTCACGGGTAGAACTTACGGAGGTGTTGGATGTTCCACGGGTTGGGCACCGGGATGCCGTCTTCAGTCTCCAGCCGCGCCGCTCCTGGGCGCGCAATGTGGGTGACCCTGAAGGGGCCTTCCCACATGGGGAGAGCTTATGCAGCCCTTCCCTGGAGAGGATCCTCTGGAGGATGAGGTCGCCTGCCTCGAGCGTGCGGGGTCGGACACGACGGCTGTGGTAGCGCCGCATGGCCTGCTGGTACCTGGCCGCATGGATCTTGACGTGATGTCTTGCTTCCTCCAATGGCATGAGGTCCTCTTCCTTAGCTTGTCTTGGTTAGCCTCGTTAAAGGCCATCACCCTGGGTGATCCGTGCTTGAGCTCGGTGGGGAGGACACCTTCCACCCCGTAGACGAGGGAGAATGGCGTCTCGCCGGTGGGCTTGGTTGGCATCGTGCGGATGGACCAGAGGACGGAGGGGAGTTCGTCGATCCATCCCCTGCCGCTGGCCTTGAGCTTCTTCTAGAAACTCCGCGTCTTGAGCCCTCGGAGCACTTCAGCGTTAGCCCTCTCTGCCTGCCTGTTGCTCCGCGGGTATGTTGATGCATGTAAAATGCATACATGAATTTTGCATTATTTTACTTATATTCCAGTCATATTTGCATCATCTAAGGGTTATATCACTGTTTTATAATGATTTTGGAATATTTGACACGTTTCCTATTTTTTTATGGAATTAACCCTGCGCAGGCAGAAAATCCTATTTCTATATTTTAATGTTTTAGGGACCCAAACGACGTCAAATGACCTGGAAATTTATGAGCATCAGTTTTTGGAAGGAAGAAGACTTGGGATCGAAGGAAGCGAACAAGCGGAGGCCCGAGGCCCAAAAGGGGGTGGCCCACGCGGCCAGGTATAAGGGCTGCGTGGGACCCACCATCTGGAGCCTCGAGGCTTCGGAAGGGAGCGCCGCAGAAACACAGAAACACCGAAACAGAGACTTGGAGTTGCAGATTGGATGGGGAACTCTCCGGTGGGGCGCTGCTGGCGTGGTCTCCATCTTCTCCAATGACTTCTCCACCGTCTCCATGATGAAGAGGGAGTAGTCCACCTCTGGACTATGGGTTTGTGGAAGTAACTTATGTATCTCTCTCTCTTGAACTTCACTAATTAGTACCGTATGAGCTGGTGAACATGATTACGGTCATCTATGTAATACCTTTGTGGTGGATCTTTTTATGAGTTAATATATGTTTGAGATTGCAATGGTTTTGTATCAGTTATGAAAGTAGATGCATATTATGTACCCCGTTCTTATTTACTTGTCATGATCAAGCATGTTTTTGAGAGCATGTGAGGGGGAACGTGTGCATTAGTTGGAGTAACAGGGGTGGCTAGTGCAGTGAACGTGAGAGAAAGTTCTGCGATCCACGTGGGTATCTCTACCTTACTTTGTTGCCTCACTAGAGATAAAAAGAAATACCATGCTACCGGAGATGTGGGTGTGACCATTGCCACTTCCTCCATGACTAGATCTAGCATGTTCTTATTTTAACTTCATCTCATGATACTTATTGCTATACTCTGAGTTATCTTAATTACTGAGGTGTTATGATTTAGTTCGCATCTTGGTGGAGTATAAGAGAGACTAATAACCAAAAGGCCTCTATGTTAGGACATGATGCCCATATAATTATAACTTGTCATTAAACTGTTGTGTTGCAATCTCATATGTCAACTCTAGTGTTCCATTGTCTACCACTTTATTAAAGAGAGAGTGCATTTGTGAAACCATGAACCCCGGTCCATTTTTAATCATAAGAAACACCTTTCCAACAACTTTTACCACTTTTCCATTTTCTGCCATTTAAAAATCCGAAAATACAAAAACACTTTTACATCTTGCATTCATCATATAAAACCCAAAAATATCATTTATCATTGCTACCACCATCCTTGCATATTTATTTACCACCATTGCATATTTATTTCTTGGTTGCAATGCATATTATCTTGATATCATTCTCACACCTTATGCTTGACAACCACTAGGTGAGGTTGATGACCAAAACATTCACTTTGTTTTATAGGTAACCACAAGAAGGATAGGAAAGATAAATCTTCACTACTGATTCCCCGAGAGTTCGATATTAAACCCTCGAGTCACCCCTCGTGGGGAAAACACGTATTCCACTTACTACACACTCTGCACTTGGAGTCTCAACCTAATCCATATTCTTTTGACGCAGGTAACTACGTCATCGGGTATCAAGACTGTTTTCTGGCGCCGTTGCCGGGGAATCATTGCTGAAAAGTTTATCCAAGGATATCTCACCAAGTCAATTTCATCACCAACTTGTGCTAACACCTAAGCTTGGGGAGGTTGCACCTACGTGAGCATCATCTTATCTATCTTTACCTTCAAAGCAATTTATCTTGTTTTGTCATTGTCTTGCATTTTTAAGTTCGGGTTGCATATTTATTTTCAGTTTTGCATAAAAAATTAAAAAAAACACATAAAAACTTGCTAAAATGGGAGAAAGAACTAAGTTGTGTGATTACACAAACACTCCAAATGATCAATTTATTGCTAGGCCCATTGCCACACCTGAGATAAATGCTGATAGTTACGTAGTAAGTCCTAGTTTGTTGAACTTGATAACTAGGGAACAATTTGGCGGTAGTGCTATGGAGGATGCCTCTATGCATCTTCATGATTTTGTTGAAATATGTGACATGCAGAAATTTAAAAATGTGGAAAGTGATATTCTAAAACTAAAGTTATTTCCTTTCTCACTTAGAGGAAAAGCTAAAGAGTGGCTGCATTCATTACCTATTGATAGCATTAAAACTTGGGATGATTTAAAAGAAGCTTTCATTAAGAAATACTATCCTCCTGTTAAAATTTTGCAAAATAGAAACAACATTCTTTCTTTTAGGCAAAATGAAAATGAACATGTTGCTATGGCTTGGGATAGAATTAAACTTATGCTTAGAACTTGTCCATCACATGGGGTCAACGAATGGACCATATTACACTCTTTTTACAATGGTCTAAATTACATGTCTAGAAATATTCTTGATTCTGCTGCTGGAGGTGCGTTTATGGGAAAACTATAGTAGAAGCTAAGAACATATTTGTTGTGGATATACCTACTAGGGGTATCACCAGCATGGATCAATCCGGCTAGTCCAGGGTGGCCCGCAGTGGTGGTTAAGGCTTTGCCTACGGGCGGCCCAGATAGCTGACGACCAAGGAAGGCAGATGCCGGCAAGGAGGAGGCCCAAGACTGAAGCCCATGAAGCCACCAGGACCAAGACGGAAGGCGGCATACTTGCCGGCTAGGTTTAGGACTCCGTATACTTGCTGGATACGCAATCACCTTGTAACCCTAGGTCCAGCCGCCTTTATAAGCTAGACCTCGGGACGCCTTTAGGAAAAGAAGAAACCATCGATTCAACACAACCAACTCATTGTAACCTGTTCACGGCGACATCGCCTTATAGTGAGTTATAGCAGCACGTAGGGCACCGCCACCGCCGTGGTGCCTGAAGCTGGGTAAACCGCCGTGTACAATCCCGACCTTGACGACGTCCACCTTCTTGCCCTACGTTCACCCTCGGCTAGCAGGACCCCATCTCCTATCCAAGATGCCGATACGACGACAATTGGCGCCCACCGTGGGGCTTAAGGCGTCAGGCGTCACGTTCCAGGCGGGAACTCTTGGCGGCATCGGCGAAACAATCGCCGTTGGCCGCACTGTTCGCTATGGCGACAACCACTACATCAGCTGCGACGAGTCCTACATCCCCGCAATGACTACATTGTTGGATGTGGAATTGTGCCGTTTGGCGGCGTCGATGTGTTCATCGGCTACACTTCTGAGGCGTATGGGTTGCCGCGAATTTATTCGCCATCCCACCCTCCCTACAATCATGAAGGATCTGAGTTTGCCTCCTCTGAGGAGTCCGCAGATTCAGATCTACACTTTATCGGCATGACGGGACTGGGATCAGACTCCCAGCCAACAGTCAAGATCTCGAATCTATTCTTCATGTGCTCCAGGCTGATGCGATGTCGGATGCCGGATCCAGATCTACTGTTCACGTTAACATAGATTCTGATTCCGAAGAAGATTCTGCCAGCATGTTCGAGCAACGGGTCAAGCAGTGTTTTGTTACACCTGATACTCCGCCATCTGAGGCGGCTACGGACTCTTCCGTCAACATGCAGCAGGTTTTTGTGGCGGATGTCACCGGTGCAGCCT
This sequence comes from Poa pratensis, assembly GCA_947311845.1. Taxonomy (NCBI): domain Eukaryota; kingdom Viridiplantae; phylum Streptophyta; class Magnoliopsida; order Poales; family Poaceae; genus Poa; species Poa pratensis. The sequence continues at coordinate 17,413,332 of CAMZMU010000064.1, forward strand.
CACAGAAGGCGGCAACTGACACCGCCAACCTGGGGACCCCGGCAACCGATCCACAGTTTCCAGAGCCTCCTGGGGCTCCAAAGAAGAAAATTCTGGAGAAGGGCGAGCCCAGCAAGATAGGAAGCATGGCGGCTCTGGCGGAAGTCCTCCACACGCCGGTAAACGACAAAACCAATCTGGCTGATTTGGAGAAACTTCGGAACACCTTGGTGGAGCAAACTGAGTATCTCAAAAACAAGCAAGCAGAGGTCCAGAGCCTCCTCGACGAAGCCAAGGAGGAAAACGCCAAGATAACCGCCAAATGCGACCCCAAGCGCAATCTTTTCACCACCACCCCATTGCCCAAGCCGGCAGGACAAGTGGCGGAAAAGAAAGGTAGGAAAGTCAGGGACCATGACACCTTCAAATCCCCTGCCCAAAAGCTTGGTTTCGAGTGGGCTACAGCGCCGCAGCGTAAGGACAAGAACGGGGACGTCATCCTCGCAACCCTGTCCTCAACACTGTAGCCGCCTTGGACATCCTCAACAATGATGACTATGACAAGGACGAGAAGATCTACTACGCATCGATCCTTGCTCACAAAGCTCTAGAGCAGCAGGCCCGTGCTGATTCTCGCGCCGACATGGCGGAAGCAAGGGGAGGAAAGTTGGAATCAAAATCCAACGTTTGCAAAGCTGTGGCCGGTGGCAACCCAGAAGATCCGTCCGGCTCCAGTAGCCACGGAAAAGGGAAGGACAAGGAGAAAGACCCACGCAAATCACCACCTCCCAAGAGGCAGCGTGACGAGGCGTCCAGGACCGGCAACAGGCGCAAGGCCTCACCTCCACCGCCCAGGCGGGACGAAGGCGGAAGCAGGGGCAGCAAGCAGCCGCCAAGGAGTGGCGGCAACCGCGACGATGCCTCGCCGCCAAGAAGAAGCAGTGACCGCACGCAGTCCCCACCACCAGTGCCCAGGCAAAGGCGGAAGCCGGGGACACAACAATGAGCCTAGGCATAGCCGGGCAGCGCAGGACGAGCCCCATGCTGATAGATCTGGCAAACAGCTCAGTCCGCAAGACGCGAGACATCGTCTCAATGACATCAAGGCTGGAAAGCAAGATGCCTATCTAGGACCTGAGTGCTTTGGCCCAGCCATCCGCAACGTTCAAGTACCCAGAGACATGACATCAGTGTCAAAAACTCATCAAAGGTACAATGGAGCGGACAAGCCAAACTCATGGTTGTCGGACTACGCGCTGGCAGTTGAGATTGCCGGAGGCAATGGCCTCGTCGCTGCACGCTTCCTTCCCCTCATGCTGGAGGGGACAGCCCGAAGCTGGATCGAAAACTTGCCAGAGAAAAGCATTCATAACTGGCATGACATGGAAAAGGTGTTCACGCAGCACTTCCAAGGCACGTACAAATGACCCAATACATACACAGATCTGGTTCGTTGCGTGCAAAAGCCAGATGAAACAGCTACAAGCTTCTTGGCAAGGTGGATTCAAACAAAGGCAAGCTGCGAGAACGTAGACGACAATCAAGCAATCCATGCCTTCACCACAGGCCTCCTGAAAGGCTCAAGTCTCAGGCATAAGCTCGTACGCATGCAAGTCAAAGATCTCGGGGTCATGCTCGAAGTAGCAGCCATGTACGCTCAGGCGGATGATGATGCACGCGATGGAGATGGCGCACATGATATGGCGCCAAACTGGCGAGCAAGTCACAAACGCAAGGCTCCCCAGGATGACAAAGCCGGACCGTCGAACGAGGTCGCTGCCGCCTTCGAAGGCAAAGGCGGCAACCGCAAGTGGAAAGGAAAGGGTAAAGATGGCGGCTCCAGCAAGCAACGCCTGACGTATGATTAGGCAAAAGCCTTGCCCTGCCCAATCCACGCGTCATTAGGCAAGGTCAACCACACATTAGGGGAGTGCCGGTTCATGGAGGACTTCAAGAAGGACCCCGAGGTTGGCTGGAAATCAAAAAAGAGCAAAAAGGCTGAGAAGACAAAGAAGGAAGACGATGATGGGGCTGTGTCCATGTCCGAGGATGAGGAACCAAGCTGATGCGCAAAGAAAGGAAATATCCCAAGGTACATGGCCAATTGGTGTGCTTCCTGGGCACCCCTTCGGCAAAAGAAGAAAAGGCAGAGATGCGCGAGCTAAACGCCACAATACCAGACGTTCCCCAGTATCTAGACTGGTCAGAGGAGCCAATAACTTGGGATAGAGAGATCATCCAGATCACGTTCCTCACCCCGGCAAATACGTCCTTGTCGTCGACCCAATTGTCGATAACTTCAGGCTCACCAAGGTGTTGATGGATGGCGGCAGCAGCCTCAACATCATCTACGCGGACACCCTGAAGCGCATGAACTTGTCGGAAAGCCAGCTTGACTATAGCAAGGTCAAGTTTCATGGCATTGTTCCGGGAAAGCAAGCCAAGTCAATGGGAAGCATCAGATTGGAGGTTACTTTTGGGCTCGAGACAAATACCGATTGGAGTATCTCAGGTTCGAAGTAGTCCCCTTCAAAAGTGCCTACCACGCCATTTTTGGACGGCCAGCTTTCGCCAAATTCATGGCTCGCCCGTGTTACATATACAGCAAGCTGAAGATGCCGGGACCCAATGGTACAATTACCATCAGTGGCAACTTACAAGAAAGCAAAGGAGTGTGAGCGTGGCAACGCCGCCTTCGCTGAGGCAGTCCTGCACGCAGAGGAGTTAGCCATGTTGAAGAAGGAGCTCGATACGTCGCAGTTGCCGGAGCATGTAAAGAGTGACAGCTCCAAGCAAGTCACTATAGGGGCTGGCTTGGACGACAAATAGGAAGGCGCGCTCGTCAGGTTCCTCCGTGAGAATCAGGACATCTTTGCATGGTCATCAGCTGACATGCCAGGTGTCCCGAGGGAACTTGCCGAGCACTCTCTTAACGTCTACGAAGGAGCCAAGCCAGTGAAGCAAGGAATAAGACGCTATGGTGAGAAGAAGCGGACAGCAATAGGGAAGGAGATCATCAAGTTGCAAGAAGCCAAGTTCATTAGGGAGGTAGTACACACTGATTGGTTGGCAAATCCTGTAATGGTTCCAAAACCTAATAAGGAAATGAGAATGTGCATTGATTATACCGGTTTGAACAAGTGATGTCCTAAGGACCACTTTGCTTTGCCTAGTATAGATCAGGTCATAGACTCCACAGCCGGCTCGAGCTGCTGTGCTTTTTGGATGCGTACTCCGGGTACCACCAAATAAAAATGCGGGAATACGATCAAATCAAAACAGCGTTACCATGCCCTATGGGACCTTCTGCTACATCACGATGCCCTTCGGCCTAAAACACCGGCGCAACGTATCAGGGCGTATGCAAGATGCTTCATGAGCAAATTGGCCGCATGTTCACGTCTATGTTGACGACATTGCCGTCATGTCAAGAAAGAAGGCAGATTTGCTGGACGATTTGAGAGAAACCTTTGATAGCCTCGGGTATATAGGATGAAACTCAACCCGAAAAAATGCGTCTTCGGGGTTCTGCCGGCAAGTTGCTCGGCTTTATCGTTTCCGAACGAGGGATAGAAGTGAATCCAGAAAAATCAAAGCGATCTCAACATATCCAGGCCCAAGGACCTGAAGGACGTGCAGCGACTTGCCGGCTCGGCGGCTGCCGTCAGTCGTTTCATTAGCCGTCTTGGTGAAAAGGCACTGCCTCTTTACCGGCTTCTGAAGAAATCCGACAGCTTCAAGTGGACAGATGAAGCAGACGCCGCCTTGCAGCAACTCAAGGACGCGTTAACGTCTGCTCCAATTTTGGCAGCTCCTCGTTCGCAGGAACCAATGCTGCTCTACATCGCGGCAACCAACTTGGTTGTCAGCGTGGTACTGGTTGTGGAACGTAAGACGGAAAATTCAGACTTGCCGGAACAGCGTCCGGTCTACTTCATCAGTGAAGTATTTTCCGCCTCGAAACAGCGTTATCCGCATTACCAGAAGCTGGTCTACGGTGTTTTCTACGCCGCCAGGAATTAAGGCACTATTTTCAGGAACATTCAATAACGGTGGTGAGCAAGGCCTTTGGGGGATATCATCAATAATACAGATGCAACAGGCCGCGTTGCCAAATGGGGCATTGAACTTGCCGCCTTATAAACCCAGAACAGCCATTAAGTCTCAGGCCTTAGCAGATTTTGTAGCAGATTGGACGGAGGCTATGGACGAAGTACCTCTCCTGAAGATGCATACTGGATCATGCACTTGATGGATCAAAAATGCTTCAGGGCTGGGGGCTGGCATTGTTTTAAGAAACCCTCAAGGAGACAAGCTTAATTATGTGTTACAAATTCACTTCAAGGCAACTAATATGTTGCTGAATACGAAGCTCCCCTTCATGGTTTACACATTGCCAAGGAACTTGACGTCCAGCGTGTCCTCTGCTACGGAGATTCAGACTTGGTGGCACAACAGATACGTGGCACTTGGACACAAAGAGCGAGACAATGGCGGCATATAGAGCTACCGTTGATGAATTCGCCAAGTGTTTTCCAGGCTACGAGGTTCGCCACATCCAAGAGCTCAAATGAGGCGGCGATACACTTGCCAGAATGGGACTGAACGCAAAAAGGTACCAAAAGATGTTTTCTAGAACACCTATACAAGCCGTCAATTAAAGGAGCAGACCTCCTTGACCCAGAATCGGCAGAACCAGTTGACAATGCTAGCTATGCTGTCTATTGGTAAAGCCGGATTGGACGACGCCATATTTGGACTTCTGATCAATCAGGAGTTACCGGATGATGAGGTTTTGAAAAGGCAATTAATAAGAAGAGCCAAGGCATTTACAATAATCAAAGGTGAATTGTACAAGCGTAGCACCACTGGTGTTTACCAACGATTGCATTTCGCCCGAAGAAGAGAGAGAGAGAACTGTTGGATGAGATACATGCCGGCGTATGTGGACATCATGCTTCCTCACACGCCCTTGTTTCAAAAGCCTTCCGGCAAGGTTTCTATTGGTTGACAGCCAAGCAAGATGCAGAAGACATTGTTAAAAGATGCAGGGGCTGCCAACTTTATGCCAGACAATACACATGCCGGCTCGAGAGCTTAAAACGATACCCATCACATGGCCTTTGCAGTCTGGGCTTGGACATGGTTGGCCCGTTTAAAACGGCACCTGGTGGCTACCACAATTTACTTGTGGCTGTAGACAAGTTTACCAAATGGGTTGAAGCTAAGCTATCAAAAAGCTAGACGGCGCCACAGCCGCAAACTTTCTGTGGGGAATAATCTCTCGGTTCGGTGTGCCTCATAGCATTATCACCGACAACGGCACTAACTTGTCGCAAGGCGAAGTCGAGGAATATGTATAAGCATGGTATCCGCCTAGATCTAGCCTCAGTAGGCATCCGTAGGCAAACGGTCAAGTAGAGCGTACAAATGGTTTAGTTCTACAAGGAATCAAACCACGTCTCGAAGTACCATTGCACAGAGCGGCTGGGGCTTGGGTGGATGATTGCAGTATGTCCTTTGGAGTTTGCGCACAACTCCAAACAGATCAACCAAGTTTACTCCTTTCTTCTTAGTCTATGGCGCAGAAGCAGTGTTGCCAACCGACATGATGTTCGATTCTCCAGAATTCAAGCCTACGTCCAGGAGGACGCAGAAGATGCAAGACAGGATGGCCTTGACCTACTTGATGAAGAACGAGATGTCGCCCTTGCATGATCCGCCATCTATCAGCAAAGTTTGAGGCGTTATCACAGCAGACGGGTAGGCAACGAAGTTTTAGAGTTGGTGACCTGGTTCTCCGCCTAATCACAAGATAGGAAGGGCTTGCATTAGTTATCCCCGCCTTGGGAAGGACCTTTTGTGGCCAGTAAGGTGTTGCTCAATGGTTCTTATTACTTGGTCGATGACACGAGACGGATACAAGAAGAAGCGAGGTCGCAAGCGCAAAAGGAAGGTTGACGTCAAGTACGAAGGATGAGAACCAAGCGACCTTGGAACAT